>OOFC01030073.1:0-11947 GCA_900323345.1 Pseudochromis fuscus | reverse complement strand
GGGTCAGGGCTCAGGCAGAACTGGTGCTGCCACATCCAGGGGTGACTCAGACATTCTGCAGCACTGGGTCGGTCCCTGAGGTCAAAACACAACAGGTCAACTCTCAGAGGGTCACAGCTATACCTCACAGAGTAACCTGGTAAACAGGTCAAATCACAACTAATGCTTCACTAACTTTATGCTTGAGAAGCTGCAATCATCAAATGTTTGGCTTCACTAGTTGCTATGATGATACTGAATTTCCCTTGGGATTAATAAAGTATCTATCATCATTATTTGAATGTCATACACTGCCTCCATGATCTTTACTTTCAGACTGAGTAATGGCTTCTTGATGTATTAAAGAAATGGTTTGTAATATTTGTAGGAATTTATCGAGAGAAATGGAAATATATTATCAGTATCTATATTCTCATTAATATATAAACACCTGTAAAACAGAATCCTGGTGATTTTCTTCCTACAGAATCGGTTTTATTGTCTACGCCGCCATCTGGATCCACCATGTTTCTACAGGTGCCCAAAACATACAAACCAAACTCTGGATCTAAAGAGAGACTTTTAGGTTTTAATGCTTGATTTCTGTGGCTCTGTAGCATCGTCTACCAACCTCCACACCACAGAAAAAGAAGAAGAAGAAGAAAAAGAAAAAGAAAAAGAAAAAGAAGAAGAAGAGCAGCAGTTGTAAGAAAAAGAAGAACAAAGAAGAGGAATCAGCAGTTGCTGCTGCTGGCTGACAAAAAACCCTCAACTTGCTAAAAAGAGCTTCTCCATGTGTGCAGGTGATGATATCTTTGTTCTTAACTTCTGGTGACTGACGACCACCATGGGTTCTCATACACACTTTAATTTATCTGAAACTTCACCACTGAGTGAAATTAAAACCATTCATCTTCCTACAAGAATTAACACATTTTTCAGGACATTCTTCTAAATAAAAATATTTTTAGTCCATTACTACTGAGCTTCATGAGCTCAGGTATGTGTTGAGGCCACTGGCTGATGTGTGTGAATCCTTCACCCACCAGTGGAATTGCTCTAAAATAAAACCTGAGTGTCAGCTGAGGTTTGGAAAAAAGAAGACGTCCGTCAGCCTTTTGTTTACAGCTCTGTGCAACATTCCACCTTCTTCTCATTCACAATAAATCTCCTGATGGCGTTTACTCACTCGGGAGCTTTGACCAGCAGCTTCCGGATGAAGTCCACGGCGAGCTCGGACACCCTGGAGAAGGCCTCCCTGCTGTAGTCCACGTTGACCTGGGACACGTTCAGATACGTCTCCTGCTTGTCGTCCCCGGCGAACGGAGACTCTCCCGTCACCAGCATGTAGGCGATAACACCCACGCTCCTGAGGAACACAGTGAAAACATGGAGTGTCTGAGGAACACAGACAAAGTCAATCCACATGTTCTATTTTTAGAACTTTGACCACCAGTGAAGTCAGAACAATGGGGAACATCACAATAATCATCACTTCTCTGTGGTTCTGCTTCATTTCTGTTCACAGTGTTTGATGTTGATTGTAACAGGCTCCAGTTCAAAGCCATGTGTGTCCTCAGAGCTCCGTCCAAAACTACCAACTGTCTTTAAACTCACCACAAATAATATTTTGGGACATTTCCACAGCTCCACAACCATGAGGCCAAAATGAACAACTCTAGGTTCAGTGGATCAGTTGGGAGACATAAGTCTGTGTTCCCGTTATCAGTGTGGTATGTTGCAGAAAGTGGGTTTAGTGAAAACTCTGAGTTATTTAGCTAAGTGTGAAATTAGGGAAACTTCAGAAAGAGAGCCAACTTAGTTTCTCTGTACCTCCTTGGTCACAGGGTTTCATTTCCTCATCAGTAGGAGCTCATTTTGAGACCCCCATGAGGTGTTTTCCTCCCCTGATGACTGTGTTTCTTGTCACACTTTATCAACTATCTGAACAACATTTTCCAACCAAACATGTCTGATGTTACACACCATCTTCTCTTCACCTGTAACATTTAAGAAGTGCAGTAGAAAAGTTAAATGAGCAGACTACACAGACATGCTGAGTAATTCTGTCTCTTTTGTGGCTGTTTCTTCTTCTTTTTTAAAATGTGTTTCTACTGGCCATAAGCAGCATTAACACCTCTAAATTCTGTTTGTTTACCCAGTTACCATGGCAACTCATCGTACAGAAGGTCCACTGATGATGCATATGTTTAACTTGAACTGAACATACTCTGAACCAAGTGGGATCAGTGATGCTGGAACCAAAAACTTCAAGTTTCCCATCTCAGAACTGAACAGCTCAGAGTTTGTTAAACGTCCTTTCAGGAGCGAACTTCAAAACCAAACTGACACCTGACCTCCACCCAATCAAAACTATTATTCACGGTCTAAATAACAGTCTTATAACAATGAGTCACTGAGGTTACTGAACCTGTTCTAAAAATTCCCAAAACTGATGCAACACGACTGAAAAACAACAAACATTTTAGTCCCAGTGTGATCAGAGAGCCCGGTACAGGGACCTCGGGGGTGTAGGGGTTAAGTCCGACTCACCACAGGTCAGTCGCTGTTGTGATCGGCTCATAATTCAGGATCTCTGGAGCTGAACGTGAGAGAAAACCAAAGAAAACAAGTCAGTTTTCATTCGATATGGCAGGAATGTCTCTGGGTAATTTCCTGGATCATTTCATGACTCATGGTGTTTTCCTTCATCTCTGCTCAAGTCTTTATTATTCCTTTGTCATCGCTCTGTTACGTCACTGTACACAACGACTACATTAAACACACAAAGGAGCTGGCAGTGTCACACGTAAATGGCTCGACAAATACACAGGCCGGGGAGAGAGAGATTATTCCAGAGTAGAAAATCCCCAGGTGTGAACGTGCAGTGGTGATAACCTGCTCAGCCATAAACCGGTGCTAATCTGCAGGAGACGCCTCAGTTTACCCACAGTGGTGATGTCACCTTCTGTCTCGTGTTGTTGGATTAATGAAAAACGTGTTTTATGAACATCGCCTTACCGACATATTCAGGTGTGCCAAGAATCTCTCGGAGCTCGCCGACCGCGCCCAGTCTGCGCGCCAGGCCGAAGTCTACGATCTTGATGTCTCCTGGAGGGGACAGGCTGGTCAGGAGAATGTTCTGGGGCTGTGGAGAGGCACAAATGAGGAAACATGCTGTGAACTTCATGTGAAAGCAGAAGTGCGTTTTATTACAAAAATGTTTCTCAACATGTCTTTGCACATTTACTGATGAATGTGTTCCCTTCTAACAATATTATTCATTGAGGCGCTGAAAATACACTGAGCCTCTGACACTGTATAAACACCTCTATTATGTTACTGCATCAGAGAACATACTGAACTCTCTGTACCATTATTTTTTAGGTCAAATGACATCGATGTTGCAACACCTGCTCATGTGTGCAGCCCTGGTGATATGTGTAAGAGAAAGTGTTTAACATGCAGGCAGTGACAGAGGCGTCCACGCCCTGGTGTCGATGTTGCAGGAGTGGTGTAAAAATCCTTTTATTTCCTATTCTGTGCAGTTCAGATTTCCCAGTGTGCCCGGGGCTACAGGCTCTGTTACCACCTCTAATCCCCAGTTCTCAGCTTTCACTGTGTTGTGGAAATAGGAAATTGGGGTTTTGAACTGCTCTTAAAAAAAGGGAAAACTCAGCACTCAAGGGTGAAGTTTGTGGTGAAGTAAACATTTAAAAATAGATTCCTTGGCTTCCTTGTGATTCTGTTTGTGTGTGGATGGAAACCTTGAGGTCTAAGTGGACCAGGCTGCTCTGATGGAGGTGGTGGACTCCCTCCAGTGTTTGCCTGATCAGACGGGTGATCTGAGCCTCTGGCAGCAGCTCCTCAGACACGCAGTGGTCAAATATCTCTCCGCCCGCCGCACTGGGTAAAGAGGAAACACATACACACTGTAAATACACACAGAGGGACAGTTCATGAAGCGGTCAGCGACTAAAGTGTCCAAAACTCGTCAAATACGGAGCACTTCAGGGACACTTGATGCAGTTTTTCTGTGGGGAAGTTTCCACTGGAGACAACAGAAATACCCTGTTTGTTTTCATGGAGTGCAGAGTGGCTGGGTGGTTTCAGTGGGTAACCCACAGCCAGAGTGGTCACTAGTTTGAACTCACACGTTCTGGCAAAGTGTTGTTGAGCAAGAAGACTTCCTCCTTCCTGATTACTCACAGTAGGAGTGTTAAGTCCTGAAACTGTGCCCAGAGTACCAAGTTCATCTGACTTTACTACATTTCAGATTATTCAAGGTTTGAATTGTGTGTTTCTCAACACCCTTTGTGAGTTTTCCTTAGATTAACAAAGCGAGCTGATCACACTGTTTTTACTCTCTGGGAGGGATTACTGTAACAAGTATCAAAGGTGTGGTTGGAGAATCAGAGTAATTTACTTTAAGACAACCACATGCATTCTTATTTCTACTCTCAGACTTAGGCGTGGTTTCTGTTTTCGTTGCACAAAGAGACAAAAAGAGGGACAGGGCAGACGAGGAAGAGGTTCATTAAACAGTAAAATGAAAGGTCAAGAGGTCAAGACTAAGAAGATGTTCATCCAGGTTATACAGAGTTAAAGTTTCGGCTCAGGCTGTACAGTAATTTAACCAGCACGGGCCTTCAAACAAATCCTGATAAACCTGTTATGAAGAATGTGCTGTTTGGGTGTTATATAAAAAAAGCTGTTAATGTGGCAGCTCCTTAGGACTGGACTAACAGGACTTTGCCCTTGTACAAGCTTTCACAGGATCACAGTGCTGGCTGGGCATGTTTGCAGCAGGGAGGTTCAGTCAGTGTGTGTGTGTGTGTGTGTGTGTGTGTGTGCTGTTTCTGGCTGTGTTATGAACTCACTATTCCAAAACTAAGACAATGTCGTGATCCGTCTCATAAGCAGAGTGCAGGTTGACCACCCGGGGGTTGTTGCGGGCCGTCTCCAGGACAGCCATCTCATGTACGACCTCTGCTCGGCAGTCGCGACCTCTCCGCCTCTTTCGTAGAAACTTGGCAGCGAACACTTTCCCTGTCGCCTTCTCCACGCAGCGCTTCACCACGGCGAACTTTCCCCTGGGACAGAGAACACGGTGAAGATCAGTGAAACCGATCGACAGCCAATCAGAGGCAAAGATCTGAGTCATCTGATCTTTGGTTAACAATACCAAAAAAAGAAAAGGGAGACACTTAGGTGAAAGTACACCAGATAAAACACAATGTTGAAAAGTGATGGATGGCTATGTGTAAATGACTGTGGCATTTGGATAATGGTGTTATTCAAACACAGCATTAGATAACAGGCTGTGTGTGTTATCTAACGACAGTACATTTCCAGCAGATTGGTGTTAAAGCTCTTGTGATCGGTCATTATTTAAGTCATTAAATATTACGTGGTAGTGACATATATGTTTGAGTCTGTAGATCCACTTTATATCCAGAGCTGCAAGTGAACGAGCAGGTTAGCAAACAAACTTTTATCACACACTGTTAAACAAACTGGACGAACATCACCCTGAAAAACCTTGAGGCCTTCAGCTGGTATTTTAAGCAATTAACAGAAACACGTCTCCACAGGGTTGGACAAGGACGGCAACTAAAGATAAAAAAAAAATAATAATCCAAAAATAACAACAACCCAGGACAAATAGCTCTGAAGGCTACAGACCCAGAAGGACTTCTCTTAAATAATAGAACAATGGTGCTAAGTTATTCTCGCCCTTTGTGGCACCACCACTCATAGTTACACACACAATCCAGTTTTAGTATTTGATACACAAAACACACGTGTAATGTTTATTTTTAAAAGCTGGGAAAGCCTCTTGCCACGTGTTTCTTTAGCATCAAGCCGAAATCTATAAATTAGGAAAAATCAATACTCGTTTACTCCAAGTAAGAAATGGGAGACATCTCTTTAGGGGACGGGAGCATATGATGGATGTTATATATTTATTAAAGGAGAGTTTGCACTTCAATGAAGTTTGAAGACATGTGAGATACAGAATTTAAATGTTTATCGTTCAGTGGGACTTTCACACTCCTTTCAGTTTGATCTGCAGCAGTTTCAACACGTTTCTGATGCTTTAAGCCAGATAAACGTCAAGTTTACCAACTGCCACTAACTCTGTGTGGGGTTTGGTGCTGGGCAGCTAGCATCCATCCAGCTGTTTTATGGTGTAAACAGCTGCAGCTTATACTCAACCACAAAGGAAAATTGCTGTGGTGTAAAATCAAAATAAAAAAAATATCATTTCAATCAAATGACAAAATACCTATTCCTTTATCAGCAGCCACGTGATGCATTGACAAACATAACTGATAGTTTCAATCTGACAGAGCAATAAGGAAACAGTCTCAAACAGAAGTTTTATTCACTTTAAAAGTGTAAATGTTTAATGAGACTCTCCTCTGTCAAAGCTGGAAATCACCTAAAGCTTCAGCCCTTATGATTAAAATATTACACCTCAGGACTTCTTGTTTTGACGAGTCACAAACAAATAAGTGAAGAGAAGTGGTCTGTCCCATTTCTTCTTTCTAAAGTGTGGTTTCCACATGTGCTCGCCGTTTCCTTCCTCCTGCTGGATTACACAGTACAACGCTGGATGACACATTACTTCAAAAGCACCTCAGGGTTCTCATGATGTGATCATCAACCATCAGCGGTCGCCATGGCTCCCACACAGCAAAGCCAAACACATGACAAAGGTCTAACTATGGCACGGCCAAGTCAGGTCCCCGGCACGGCACGGCTCGTGTATTTACAGCACTCAGGGCTTTACAGTGCAGAGTCCACACACTGGTGACATTAGTGCACTCAGTGCAGCTAATACACAATTATAGACTGTGCACACTACAGCAGACAGAGTCTTATCCATAAAAGGATAAATACAAGACTTTTTCTTTGTTAAAATGTTAATTCTTCAGTCTCCAGTTCTTTAATGTCCATATATGTAATGTCTAAATAAGTAGCAATAACTTGACTTAGGTCAGTGACCCAGTTTGGTTTTTACACTCTTATCATTTAACGCAGAAAGTGACTCTTATCTGTAAATATGTGACTAGATATTCCAAGGTACTGACACAAGTATCATGAGAGAAAATAGATTAAAAATACAAACATATGTCACAGTCTCAGACTCTCATGGATGTGCATTTGTAATTCATTTTACACAACATAAGCTATTAGAAGTACTGTTTATAATGTACTGTTACAATGTCTCAAGAGCAGGGATGTCAAACATATGGCTCATGGGCCAAAACCGGCCTCCTAGAGGGTTTAATATGACCCGCTGAATAATTCTATGAAGTGTGAAAATTAAACTGAAGCTGTTTATTGCAATTTTTATGTAAAGGTTTTATACATTTACACTGCACTTTCTTCCTCAATAGCTCCCATTTTAGTTTGTATGTCAGTTCAGGTCAGGATTACTACACAGATGTGGAAATGTATGTAAATTCATAACAATTTCTCGATCTTGACAAGTTGATTTAATCATAAAGTGAAATACTACATTTTCCAGTTCCACATACCTGTGACTAAATGTTACGTGCCTTTGTAGCTCCACTGTGATCCGTCAGTTGTAATGCACATGTGTTAATGTTAAACTGAGGTATGATATTTACAGGTTATTATACTGTTACTTTACTGGCCCACTTGAGATCAAACTGAGCTGTATGTGGCCCCTGAGCTCTACACCCCTGCTCTAGAGATTAAGATTATCTATTATAATTAGGGTTATTATCAAACACAGACTTTTACAGGTTGTATATCACAGTTTTATAAACTTTTATTCTAAAAGAGGAGTCTCTGAGCCTCTCGGGGCTCCACCGCACTCACCTCCCCAGCTCCCCGGTCACTTCATACACACTCTCCATGGGCTCCGTGCTGATGGGGGTCTGGATCTCTCCTAGCAGCCCGGCGGAGAGTCCGCTCCGACTGTCCAGACGCCTCCGAGACATCTTGCTCTCCGGCCAGTCACCGCCACAAACTTTCAAGTAAACGAGACACGGACGATAGAAACTAACCTACACGGCTAGCTAACGACAGCACCGCCCGGTTCACATCAGTTAATGTGAGCCGAGCCGGTTACCGTGCTGCCGGTTACCGTGCGACCGTTTAGCTCGAGCTAGTTCGCCGACTAGCTCAACTGTCGCTAAGTTAGCTCGACGACAGTATCGCTGGTTTCGAGTTAAAACGATTCTCCTAAGTTCCACTGACACCGTCCAGCTAAACTATCACGTCTACACCTACGAGCGAGTCTAACCAGAGGATTACCCAAAGTGCCGACCGTTAGTTTTCTTACTAAGTTCATCTGGAGAGTTTTCGGTCATCTTTACATCTTCTGTTTGACACTGTCTCGACACGTCACTGCACGGCGCATGCGCAGTACTGTGTGTTTGGATAAAGTTGATTTGAATTGCAGATGCGGGTTTCTGTATTGTAATCTGGAAATGTTTAACAACGTCTCCCCCAAGACAAGAAAAAGAGGTGGAAAGAAAAATAAAAACTACTCGAGGTTATGATAAAGTCAAAATTACTGAGTTGTGAGCTGATAAGTCAAGGCTTTATATTTTAAAATCATAAATATGAGAAAAGAAGTCCAATTTTTTTCTATGAATTTGACATTTCTATTTTAAAATTACCTTAATATCGTGCTCTTGGCGTATGATTTGAATTTAAATGAATAATTATAAGTCCTAAGACATGAGATACAAAAAAAATTTAATTGAAATATAGATGCATACAGTATCTCATATTTCACACATTTGATATCTTTCCATTTTGACTTAGTTTCTTATTATTTTTTAATGCAGAAAGTCCAAATGTTTACTTGTTTTAGCACAGTTTTAACCCAAGTATTTTTATTTTTGCCAATCTTAACATTTATTGTATATTTTCCAGCAGAAAAGAGCTATATTTGTCCCTTAACTGTCTGTAGGATTTAAATTTTGTTGAACTGTTTTTTTTTTTACTTATATGCTGGAAGAGGGGTGGAAAATTGGCTTAAATGTTTTAACATTTAAAAGCAGTTATTAATGCTGTACGACCATAGCACGTTTTGGTATCTACTTATTTAGTTAGTCCTGCACAAGATAAACAAGGATCATGTATCATTAATCAAAATGTTCCATTTGTTCTCTTTTATTACAATCATTGGAGTGAAATGGAGACACACATACAGGAGCTTTGCATAGAGTGGAATTCTGAAAACTGGAACCGGGTCCTGTCAGAAATGTACTAGGAAAGACGAGAGGTGCAGCTGTCTTCATTAGAACGTGAAGCAAAGTCTCACCGAGCCTCTGCACCGGAGAAAAGCCTCATCATCGTGGTGAACGTCAAACTGACCGAGTGGTGGGGGAGATCCTAACGTGAAGTGTGTCTGCCCATGCCACAGATCTGCCCTTCAAGCAAACATGAGGTGATGCTCTGTAAGGGTTTTTTGTGGGATGTGTTAGTTAGACTGAAATAGAGAGCAGGCCTAATGGTTGACTTTGCAAGCCCCAAACCTTTGGTACATTCGGTGCAAAATATATATTTATACACACAACAGGACAGACATACATATACATTTATATACAAAGAGACAAACAGGACTGCACACATGGTACATGTACATGTGCTCTCATGTTTCACAAAATCAAAACAGCCCTATTGATTCATTACTTGTTCACGAGCAATGAACCATAACCACCGACCTATTACTAAGATAGGCAGACACGCACATGTGAAAGTAACAACATTTCAGAAACATGCTGCCCAGATACTCGCCGCCACACTGTCATAGAGAAAACAGCCACCTCATTCACACAGTGTCCGTTCCTAATGTACACCTTGTCCCCGTGAGCTGAACACTCGGGGGTATGACAGTGTCAGGTAAGCATAAGGCCGCATGTCTCAAAGTGAGCGCCACAACCAAAGTGACACAACTTAACCAGCTCCCTCACCCCTTTGTCTGAATGGATAGCGATATCCTCATGCAAAGAAAGCTAGTAAGGACAGTGTGTTGCACTATTTCAGCATGCAATATCGAGCTATAACACAACGCCACCTAGGAGTTTCTGCCAGGCGCAGCTCACGGAGCTGACTCGGAAGAACCTGCATGCATTATTGGGCCGGTAGGGTAGGGAGGAGTCGGGAGGAGGGAGGGGAGTGGGGCAGGAGGGAAGGAGGGAGGGGTGAGGCTGGGATAGTCTGCCTCCACATCTCACATCACATGTGGGGCTCTTCACCACTATTCCAGCCCCGGTGGTCTAGCTCCAACAGGACTTTGTACAGTAGGTGTAATCTTGCATGCACCCCGTAGAAAATGAGCATGTGTGTGTTTGTGTGTGTTTTTGTGTGTGTGTGAGAGCGAGACAGAGTGAAAGGGTCCTCAGGGGTATGGGTTGTGCACCTAAGAGTAAGAGTAATGTTTTATCACATGCTTTTGAGATAAAACTATTGTCTGGCATGGACTTGTACGCCACAAGTTCTAAAGTACAACATCCACGCAGCCCTAAAGGCCGTTGTTTGTTTTCTCACAACATCACCGGCCCTGGTCAGGTGACTCAGTGCGGACAAACCCACTTGGACTCAAGAGCCACAGTAATGACAGAGCACTTTGCTGCCCCCCTGTGTTGACATCTGATTTTTTTTTTTTACACCACAGCTTCTACAGTTTCACCATCTTTGATTTGTGAGACACATGCATCTGGACTAATGTTCACAAGGAAATAAAACTTCCCTCGTAAAATTTCACTGTATGGTCTGGAAAACCCAAGAGGCACTAAAAACAATCCTTCTGCTGCACCCTGACCGGATACTGGGGTAACACCAGACTTGTGTCTTTCAGATAACAAGGCCGAGCGAAGCGCCTCCTCAATCCACTTCCTGTCCCTCCACTTCAAACTTTCCACCTTGTGTTTCCTCTTCGGCCAGTGTGAGATTATCCTCAGTGAGGCCACGCAGAGCTGCTCGAGGTTCATACATTCAGCCACTGGTTTGTTACATTCATCACTTTCACCATGTGGGAGTCGATTACATCAGCGTGAAGGACCTTGTGTGTCATACTTACGAGCGGGTGTCATCTGTCTGCGAGAATCTATTGCTCATGAGAAATGTGTTTGAGAGACAGGAACCCTGCGTTTCTATGTGACTGAGGTGTGTCTGCAAATGTATCTGTACACGAGACCGAAGGAGCGAGTGCATCTTTGAGAAATCACACCCGAAGGTGCAAGGCTGAGGCTGGGATACTGTACGCATGTGTTTGGTTGTCCTTGTTGGTGTAAATGCAGGAGGAGGGCTGCATCCCTCAGCTGTGTCTTGCAGATCTGACCAGAGCTCGCCGTCATTATTCAACAACAATGGCTCACTGTTCGTCTTATTCAGGAAGTGTGTTTTCAGTCTTAGATGTGTGTGTGTATCGGTGTGTATTTGTGCACACCAGTGTATCCCCCTTCCATTATAACAGGCAATGAGGTCCAGCCAACATCCAGTTAAAAGTCTAAAATCTTTCCATGCTGATAAAAAAAGTCTTGGGGGAAACACTGGTTTGCACTGTAAAGAAAATATCACATCTCTGTGTGTGTGTGTGTGAGAAAAGGTGACTGGCGTGTGTGCATCATCAGTTTATATCACTGCCATCCCGGTGGAGGACGGACACAGTTTCGAGGTCCAGAGAGGGGCAGGGAGCTTGGTGGGTTTTTTTGAGCAGCTGTCTTTGAGGTGCAGGTTGGAGGAGGAAGAGGAGGAGGAGGAGGAGAAGCTAGAAATCCAGAAAACCAAGGCCATTAACTAAAGAGATAAAGCACACATGTGGCTGAGTGAACAAAGGTTACCATGAAAACAAGAAATCGTTCTGTACAGCTTCACCAGAACATCTTTCCGATTCTTCATCTTTCCTCCTGAAGGTGTTCACGTGATTGAGATGAGAGAGAAAGGCGGAGAATCAGAAGGTCGCCCTCGTGCTGAG
>OOFC01030071.1:0-12745 GCA_900323345.1 Pseudochromis fuscus | reverse complement strand
TCCGAGCGGTGGCCCCAGTTGTGGTATCCGTGCACGTGGCCGCACGCCAAGTAGACCCAAGGCTGCTTGTCCTCCAGAGATGAGAGGGCGCGGCTGCGTTGCATGCTGGGGAAAGCGAGGGTATTGAGGCCTACGGGGCACTGGGGCCGCGCCGCATTAATCTCCTGCCTCAGAGCCTCCAGGTGCTTCTGGGTGGGAGTGTGAAAGAGGCCTTCTGCAGTACGCCACAGCAGAGTGGCTCCACATAGATCCACCAGGGAGCCGTCCTGCAGGATATTACTCTCATTCTCCACCTGAGGAGGGGGAGGCAGCAGACACACTTTTAGTCTCTGACAGCAAAAATCAAAAAAGGATTCATCATTTGTGAGTGCAGCATCTGTTTAATACTCAATCAATCATGTCACAGCACATATGATCATGTCACCGTGACACGTGCACTGACCAGTTTTCCCGGGGTCTGTGCTGAGCGGGTCTCTCTGAGCGTGTAAACATCCCCGCAGACAGAGATCTCTCTCCACACGCCGGGCTTGGACTCCTCCATGAACCCGCCCTTAGGGTGCATCACCAGCACGCCATTGGTGGTGAGGCCGTCCATGTGACCATCAGGGTTTTTCCATTTCGCAGCTTTTTCCTGCAGGCGAGACACAGCACAGATGATGACGCAAACTGACGTGCTTTGTGGCGTTTTTATACAACGCAACATTTCTTTATCTGGTGACAGTGTATAGATCTAAAAGCACTAAGAACTACACATATAATCTGACAAAAAGCAGTGTGAGTGGAGATACTGTTGCGCCACACATGGTACACTAACTAGTAATTACCCCAAGGAAGATGTTTTTGGAAGAATCAAACCCGGCTGCGTAGATGCGAGCGGTGTAGGGCGGGTTACGCTCACAGACGACCCGGCAGGCGAAGCGGGAGATGGTGCTCTGCGTGATGGGAGTCTCCTCTCCCTCCTGACCTCCTGCTATTGTGTCAGTCACCACAAAGTCTATGGGACTCTCAGTGGAACGCCCAATCTGCAAAACAATACAGTAATTAATCAATACATTTTCACAAGGTTTCTTGTCATCTTCTCAATTCCCACCACACATCTGACCTCTGCTTCCTGCCAGATTGTGGCAGCCTGACGTTTGAATGACGCTGCACAAACATCAGTTCCTGCTGGAGTGTGTGAGATTAAAAAAATGCTGAGACATTACACATTTTAGCATTTCTTTAAAATGTGTGTGTATATATGATATGGTTAGCTTAAAGAAGACCACAGTGTCCAACAATGAAGAACTGTTCTCAAGCTGAACAAACAGAGGTAAAAATAAGCATTTCCTCTTTCATTTCCTCCTTTTTTTCTCATCTCAAATCATCCTGAAGTCCCACTTTCTGCGTGTTTTTTCTCCTTCCTCTGCTGTGTGTGTGTTTCCAGTGCTGTTTTAAGATACTGGAACACAATACGGGGCTGATTGTGAAGCACGTGCAGCAGTGTTAGCTTCCTTCTGGTCATCATCTCTGGACTGTAGCTGCAGATTGATGCAACACACAGAGCAGAGAGAGCACATAAACTCTCTGGTGGAGTTTAGAGTAGTTTAGGACCAGGAAACAGGCGTATACATTGATCACATAGCTGCTAATATTCTTAATCAACAGTTGATTTGAAAAGTGAAGAGTAGATCACCACAGAAGATGATAATCCCTTCACTGTCTGGTCATTTTTCTATCAAAATCCTCCATGATCATTGATTACAGCTTCTCAAATGTGAGTTTTTGATGATTTTCTTCATTCTCTGTGCGATTAAAATTATCATCTTGGTCTTTCTGACTATAAAAATGAGCAATATCCCTTTCAGCTCAGCACAATTATAATGGATCAGGCACGAAAGTCTATCTATGGATGTAACAGGTTGTGTAATTGATGTTGTTTCTACCTGGAACATATCTGTGTCCTTATCATGGCTGTACTCCACCACCACCGTCTGGTTCCTGGATAGTGTGTAGGAGATGCTGTGTTGTCCTTTGCAATTCACGGCCTGAAATATAACAAACGCCACGCTGTGATACCACGTTAAAACACAACCGATCCACATATTTTTACAGGTTTGAAGCAAGCAGACAACAACAAAGCAGCGTTTTATTGTTTCAGTGAAGTCAGGAGGAAAGCTTTGATGTCTCGGTTTGTGGTTTTAACACCGGATCTGAGATTGCCAAAGGTTCACAAACAGGAACTGCACTTTAAAAAAAGAAAAGGGCTCTACGCAACCGCTGCATGCTTGGTGAGGTTAAATTAAAGAGCAGGGTGAAACCAGCCGTACTATTAAATCACACGGCTCAATTAATGAATCACAACCTAAGACTCAACAAATGGAAGAAAATATGAATTTGTCTTTAATCTATTTATCACTGCATGTTTTCCAGCTCAGAGTTGTTACATAATGACTTCATAATGTCGCCTAAACCTAAAGATCTGTGGCAGGAATTTTCTGGAAGAGGAAGAGAAGAGTGTGTGAAGTCGAAGCTGAACCACAGCGACAGGAAACTGCCCGGCAGAAGCTGAACCACCTTGGTCTGTGTAGTAAGGACGGGTAGGTTTAAAACCTAGTCCCCGGCTCTCATCAACACTTCACCACATGCCACTATCATCCTGCACTAATCTGCAAATTCCATTTCCCAAACACCAACCCCCACCCTCCCCTCCTCTCCCCTCCTCTTCGTCACGTGCAGGAGGGAAAGAGGGAGAGAGAAAGTGGGTCATCGGAGCTGCCACGCTCTGCTGTAACATCAGAGACAGACGGGGACAAATGTCATCATCGCATGCAGTCTTGTCTCGACTGTGCCGCTACAAACAAATGGCGCTCCACCTGTTCGACGGCTAAAACAAGTTGGTACGCACTCCCAAACAGAAATATATTTTTGTAACGCTCCCAAAAATATCCCCCCCTCCTCCCACCTCCCACCTGGAGTTGAAGGAGTCAAAATGTTTTGAACAGGAGAGTGGCATCATGGGAGCTCCTCATTATCTGTCATGAACGCCAGAGTGTGCACCGACACGTGAGCGCTCGCTCTCAGCCACAGAGCGCTTCATTCGTGTGCTGCTCTGTGGAGGGAGTGAGTATGACTGGAGACTGGTGTAGGAAATAGGGAGTGTTTCATTTTACTCATTTATATATTAAATCTCTCTCTCTTCAAATTGAGCTCACTGTCCTCCTTGTCTCTGGAGGAAGGGTTATTTTTGACAGCTGGGAGTAGAGGATTGACCTGATGCAACTTCCTCCTCCTCAGCTCACCCTCCTTATCGCAGGGCCTGGTGGCAGGGCTGGTGGAGAGGAGCGGCGGTGAAAGGGGGGAAAAGGTCACGCCCGTTCCCATCGCTGAAACAGCCTGTGACTAACGCTCCAAATGGCACTGGTTGCTCCTTTGTGCCGTGCAGCAGTATTAGCCGTGTCCAATGCAACACGATTACTCCGCCGCAGAAACATTTCATAGACGACTGCAGCCGAACGACTTCAGATGGAATAATGCTGCGATCTCTGCGCAGATATCAGGAGTCAGGTTCCACAAGGTGAGAGTAACCTGAACCACAAGGCGGCCGAACGCTCCAACACAAACGTCTGAAACGCTGGCCTGTGAAAGGTGCAGCGGTAAGCAACTCCTCCGACTTGTTAAGCAGTTTTGCTTGGGAACCAAAGGCAGGAATGCAGGGAGGAAAACGCGTTATACTGGATATGGCATTTTGCGGCAGGCGCGCTGGTGCAAAGAGAAGCTGCGAGGCAGTTATTGTACTGGAAATATCAACAGTGAGGTCTGCCAACAACAATGTAAAGTGCTTTACTGCACGTTTCACGGGCTGCTGAACGACTGAGGAGCCATTCTGCTGCTTCCAGAAGATTTCCTCCAGCCCCCTTTATTCTTATGCACTCAGACCCACCTATAGATGACATTATATGACATTTTTCTGTCTGATTCATACATAAACAAACAAGCAGACAGTTGTTCATTCCCACAGAGAGTGTGTTCATTAAATTGCTAATGTATCCTTTGTTGTGTACCTTGCTGGCCTGGGGTGTGTTGAGGATGTGCACAGTGCTCGGCTTAACACCATTGGCTTTGGTCCTCCTGTATAGCGCAAATCTGCTTTTCCGTCTACCCCGATCTCCGTTGGGCAGCGAGCCATTGTACCTGTCACAGGGGTGGACAGAAGGACAGGAAAATCACAGTTACTTGTTTCTGTATGAAAACAGCTTTTTTTTTTTTCTTGTATAGCTGCAAAATGATGCGTCTAATGAGATTTACTGGCAGGATTCTTGTAATCAGAGAACAAGTAAACACAGAGTTAGAAACATTCATGTGTTTGGAAAAGAAGCTTTGCCACGCATTACATCACCGGCAATCTAATACACCCTATTAGTAATCTAAGCGTTACCTTGGATAATGTCTCTTATTACATAATGCACTCTGGTGATTTGAGGGAGCGAGCTCTGTGTAAACTGCAGCTGTTCTTTTGCTCGGTGTCCCGGGCAGGAGCAGATTTTAAGATGCACGTCAGGTTTTCTATCACTTTGGGAAAAGCACAGTCTGGGTGGAGGAGACTCGCTCCACTCCAACACTTTACACACTGATACAGAATGGTTCTCAATTCCAAAGCATCTGAAGGCTTCATACCACAGTCCTGTTTGGCCCTTCAGTCTTGCCTTGTGAATGGAGGAAGCCCCTTCCGGTCGGACTGGTCCTCTCTCCATCCACCAGCTGGTTCCTACAGCTGGGACGCCCCATGCTCCACTCCCATCCAACACACAGACCTTCTGTCGCACGCTCACATGTGACCGCGGCGTGTCCCACACACAATTTGAACCACAGAAATATTTAGATTAAACGCCGCAAGTTTGCATACCGACGCATCCGAGGGAACGGATTTCACCGACCGCTGCATAATCCACTTTCTCCCTCTTTGTTTCAACACAAAACTAACAGAGCCTCCTTCTGCTCCTCCCTGCCTCCCTCCCCGGCTCCTCCACCTGTCCTGTGTGTCCATACGGCCGGCCAGGCATGGAAACACATGGTCCCAGTCAGCGCGGTGCACAAAGCTGGCCTGTAGGACAAGCCACCCACAGAGAGGCCCTGGATGAATCGAGCAATAATACACTGACAGAGAGGAGGCAATAATAACTGTGTTGGTGTTTTACATACATCTGAAGCAGAACTACCGATAGGATCACTGTGGATCTCTCACATCTGAAGCTAATCCAACAGTCCACCTTCATTAGATGTGTCCTAAATAAAGAGCAGCCAGGCCTACATATTGTCTATACAGTTAAGAGGAGTTCATCAGTACACGATCAGATGATGTGCAGCTTAGTATTTTCACTGTGCTGAATCCTAACTGCAGAATTATAACCCCGGCTTTAGAGGAAACGCCACGCATGCTTTCAATTATTCATCATTACACCGAGGAACAATATCCTGTCATCCAGAAACTGCCACCGTCACATTAGCTAGGACAGGGTCTTTAAAGCGGCGCTCCAACTAATTGTGATGGCTTTCCTATTTGACCTGTGCCAGACAGACAGCGGATTTACCTTCCCATACTTCAGGAGGAGGGATTAGACGACTTCTGGCATATCACCTATCCTCCAGGGCTGCGGGAAGGAGCCAACAGCACCTCCTACCTCTCCTACCGTCTTCAAACAGGGAGTGGGAGATATGCTGAGTAGTTCATTAGCATGACAAGGACACGGGGGTGGTCTCAGAGGGTCACAGGTGAGGACGTGGAGGTCAGAGCAGGACATTTTATTTAAAACTGTACTAATACGTCTTTGTGTGAGAGATGCAGAGTTTTCTGGAGTCAGCATCTAGTGGCCATCTTGAGTATTACAATGTTTTGTTATCATTTTTGAGCCCCAGTTGCTTTGTCCATTTCTACATACAGTCTATGACCTAAACTCAAAGACTAAAGGACAGATCTTGGATGAATCGAAAACAAAATAGATGAATAGGACAAAAAATCTCCACAATCCATGTCCGTACCAAAGATGTCCCTGACTTGATTTGTACACTTCCCTTACCGAGCAGTTCTTTAGGGTGAAATGTAGAGGGTTCAATCAATAGACCCAGTCTCCTAGCCACAATAGACAGAGGAAGCAGAGGAGAGGCAAAGGCTGAGTCGTGATCAATCCATCCTTTCATTTCCAGGATACCCATGCAGCACCAACCAACCCACCCAGCCACCCACCACCCTCCTCCTCCTCCTCCTCCTCCTCGCCCTCCCTCCTTTCACTGACCAGCACCACGCCAATCCGCCCCAGCAGAGATGGGGGGCAGCCATGCAAGTAATAAGAGCCACCACGGTCATGGCAACAAACCACTGAGGGAACTGCTGCTCAAACAAGCTTTGTTCCATGCTGTCAGCTATCTCGTCTGCCATCGGTTTTATCAATGGGATGTGATGTCATGGCGGTGTCTATACACCCCATCTCCTCTGATTCACATACGTGTCTTCATGTCAGGAGGGAGAACAAAAGTATCAGCTTCAAACATGCTCAGCCCCGGGTAATAAGCACTCAGCACTTTTTGGTCCCCTACAATAAGCAGTATGATGGAGTGTGTGAGCAGAGGGCAAAGAGAGCTGCACTCTAATCTGCTCTCTGAGTATAAGCTTCATAAGCGCCTCATTTCAGGAGCTTTAAACAAATAAATTCAATTCACACAGCATAAACAGTTGTAATAGTTTTAATATCTTTCCAGTGAGCACAGGACAAAGTCTAATCACAGATGACTGAGCAGGTGTTTTCCATATTGTGTGGCATCTGTGGTCCATGACAGTTCATTACAAACACCATTGTTCAGGCTGATAAGTGGCTGTAGTTTCTGCTGAACAAATAACTACAGTAGTGCTGCTGAAGTAGTTTGGACATAGACAAAAAAAAAGCCCCAACAGTATCAGTCAGGGACAGGACAAGACATGTAGACTAAAGACAGTATGATAGCTTAGTTTGTGTTATTATTAACTGATTAAGCTGAGGTACTTAAGGTACTTTCTGGAGTTGGGCAATACGAGTATCAACATGTAAGTGACAGTATCATGACCAAACTTTGGAAATAATATGAAGAGGAAGACAACAGGCCACAAAAACCCTGTTCGATGTAACTAATAGAGCACATATGAAGTACTGTATGAATACAATAGATTAATTTTATTCTGGTAAAGTAATTAAAATGTTGGATAAAGTTTTGTTTAAGATGTATGATGGAGAAAAAAAGGTGGATGCTATTTGATTCAGCATGTGAAAACAGAACTGAAACAAACAGAGACTGAATTAATAATCAATGTTACTGATAATTTAAGTGACAGTTTCTTGTAGAAATACTAAAAAAGTCACTAATCCCAGCTTCTCAGTTAAAGCTCTCTTATTCTTTTATATTGTTTTGAGTGAGTGTATGTTTGAACCTTGTTGGTCAGTTTCAGAAAATGAAAACAGGCATGTTCCCGATTTTCACAACTTTCATAAAGCTGATGATTAAAACTAAAACTGGCAGGATTTTCATTACAAATGAACCGAAGATCAACTTGTGAGTTTGTAATACTCTCTCCCACTGATACATTTGGTTTGTTTGTACCAAATATTTCTGCAGCTCTAGTCCAACCCAACAGAAAAATGACTGAAATATTCACATCAAGATAGTTTGTTATTTCAAGAAGTGTACTGGCAGCAGACAAACAGAAAACAAAGTTATCCAGAAGTGCTTATTGTTGTCATTACTCTAGAGATGAGGCAACTTGACTACACAACCTCTGAAAAATAATTGTGTACAAGAGGCTGGAAGCTGACTGCTGTAGGGCAATGTGACAGTATACAGTGTACTGAGTGATTATATAACTTCGTCCTCTGAGAGTTCGCCATAACGTCTATACTGAAGTGCCCTTCCCTTATCCCCCTGACTTGTAGTGATGCATTGTGGGAACAATACATATAACTTGATTATAATTTAAGATCAATTCTATCCTACTTGGTAACTGTACCTATAATTAGTTTAGACATGTTTATTTTCTTGTTTTATGCTATGGAAATTAGGCAGTCACATTTCAGAAAGTGTGTTTATTTTCTCTTTTGTATTTTATTCCTTTTTCTTGTATAAAACTGTCTTAAAGAGGACTATTATAATGTATTTGTCCTGTGTAAGTGGCAAATAAACTCTATTCTATTCTGTTTCTTTCCAGAAAATGTTTTATATCACAATATACAACAATACACTGTAAATCCAAATTTGCTCACTCTAAAGAGATTATTATAACATCAGATTATTATAGATGATTATTATTAAATTTATTAGGAACAGCTTGTGTTCAAAACTTATAATTTAGTCCAGTACAAATATATAAAAGTTGTGTGACCCTCATCTCCTCTTTACAATGAAATTATCTGTGTTTTTGGCACCGAAAATTACATGTGGCTTTCATGAGTGGTTATTAAGTTATCTGTACTTCAAAATAATTAGTGAGTTTAAAAGTATTCTTAAAGTATTTACTAAGAAAGAAAATGAACACTAAATTGTATACTTTCTTACCTTCATACATTATTTTAAAATGACATAGGAAAATTGACCATGTGTGAATAAATGAGGTTTGTCACAGCTTTAGAAATCAGAATTCAAAAGTTATTGACTTAACTTAAAATATATATACACAAGTCAAGCTCATGGATGTAGAATAGACAAAGTTTTAATTCATTTTGACAGGTTTGGACATTTGTGTAGACTCTATGTAAAAATTATGTTTCATGGATCAACTGAGATGTACAATCTGTCATTAAATTAAATTGAAGTATCATTATGGAGGACTTTAACCATACCTCTAAGCAAGGGTCCTCACCTGATTACTAGGGAATATAAAGCAACTAACTTTTGTGTTGGGACGCTATTTGAAGCAAAAAATAAACTTTCAGGCCAATTTTTGGATCTTGAAAACCCGGAGTGGAGAAGTGTGAGCTGATGATGGCTTTGAATAAAGGAAGAAGGCTGGGGGCTGGGGGAGGGGACCATCACTACTTCCGAATTCCTAAAACCCCATGAATCCAACTTTAAGGTGGGAAGGAGTCCCGGTCAGAGCTGCTGAGAGTGGGATTCATTTCACCCGGGTTACTAAAGTTGTCCTGGACGTGTTTATGTGACAGTGCCCGCTGACGTAGCAAGTCTGTTGTTTTTTTTATTTCCCGGATAGCAGGGAATCAAACATCGCCATTAACTCCGCAAAACGTAAATGTACACATTTCTGACTGCGCACGTGTCTGGTTTGTGGAGTAACGTGAGCTCGTGAATTTCTAAACTGGGCTTGACGTTTTCCTTATACACACACAGTAGATCGCTTGTGTAAAAAGTCGACCCTTACCTTCAATTTTAATAAAAGGACCAGAAAACACTGCTAGCTTACTGGTATTTAAACCAAACTTACAGTCCCGTAGCTAAGTTAGCTGCGTGAGTACCCTCTTGTGAAACTTATAAAGACAAATACTCGCTTCCACGTTCACTTTTGAGTGTTTACGAAGAAATATGATTCAAAAATGAACATTAACAAGAAGCTTAACTCACCCCAGTACCACCAGCTCCCCGTATTTGACTGGGTCTTTGGACGGGGCGCAGTGCTCCTCTTGGCTTGACGAAAACATGAGGCTTCACTCTTTAGTTTTACAGTAATAACAAATACAGACCAGAATTCCCTTTTAAAAAACACGACGCGCTCTCATTTCAGATCATAAAACCCATCAGCGTGTGTGTCTGTGCCCACACCAATCCAGTTTTCTATAAATAAAAATGGTCTCAAACTTCCTCAGAGTGACATTGCAAAACGTAATTTAGTTGGCGGTTGAATCCGCTTCTAAAGCAGATACAAAAACAGCGAGGAGCAGGGCCGGAACGTACCATTCGCTTCTTCTTTACTTTGTGTAGGGGGGACTGCTTCACAGCTCCGCGTGTAAACCGGTGTACCTCTACAAACTTGGCTTTAAATAGTTATTTTAAGAAACATAAATAACTAAATACGAATGTTTTGCGTTAAATTCATTTTTCGTTGAAGAAAGTAATCAAATCGAGAATGTCACAATGATTTGTACCCCCTCCCAAGGTCCGTGGGTCGCACCTTCTGTTATGTAAACAAAGAGTACAATCTGGGAATTCTTAAAGAGATCATACTTTTTCTGATATGTTTGCAAAGTTCCTGTTTCCTACAGAATAAGGTTTACACTCTTTTTGGGGTTGGTTTATTTAATAGAAACAGTGCACAATAATAAACATTTCTGCAAATGCGCCAGAGTTAGACAAGAGGCTGTTTTTCATCTGTAGTGTAAGATTTATATTACAATATTGTTGATCATATATCAGCATGCAGAACAATATTACGAGGAGAAGAGGAAATAATATTTAGAAACAAAGAAAGAAAAAAATCAGGTCATCAAGTGCAAATCAAAACATGCAGCACTGTGTCTTATAGTAAAAACAAACAGCAAAACAAAATGGGACATTAGTATGAATAAAATTTGGGTTCAGTATGACAACATTGCACTGCATTGTTGTTGGACATTAAATAAATCATGAAAAGCAGAAGCACAGACATTTAAAAAGCATACAAAGTATAAAATATCTAAATCCATGTGTCAGAAAAACACATGCATGCAGGCAAACTAAGAAAATTACAGTATTAAGATAAAACAGGATTCACTTCTCCTTTTTAATGACTCAAGGATCCCAAAATTTTGATAAAATAAAATAAAAACCCTCAAGTTTAAAGTTACATGGGCCTAAGCAAGCCAACTGAAGATGGTGCAGTAATAGTGGGGAAAACACGTGGTGAAAATAATCCTCCTGGTACATTTCCTGACTGAGATAACATGCAGAGAGTGAAAAGATGGTGAAATCCGATTTGCTTATTTTGTTGGTGACCCCCCAGGCTCTTTATAGGGCTTTATTTGATTATGACTTTATTGCAGTTGGCTAATGCATGTGATTGATTATGCAACCTAATGACATCACTATTTATCTGCATGCCTGGAAGTTTTATTTTCACATTACCATTGCTCATTTTGATGATTTCATTTTATTGTCTAGCTTCCTATTTCCATCTTTCTTTCTTTTTTACAGCTTGCAAGCCTACAGGTATATGCTTATTTCACTCTGTAGTATCTTATTAGTTACCTGGCTGTATGGCCATGTGAGAAGATGCAAATCAGTCTAATAATAACACCAAGGCCTGGTAATTTGCTTAATTGCTTCTTCTGAGACTGACTCACAGATTCTAATGTAACCAAAGTGCCCACACCTTATGTGAAGATGTCAAGAACCTCTCAGCCTTCCGATATCCCCACATGTCCAATTGTTTTCACGCCTTTCTGATGAATGTGCCACTTCTCCACTTTTGTCTGGCAGTCTCATCAACACTTTACTGCCTCTGTCTTGTTTTCACAAGAATCCGCATGGCTGGAGGTGCTTCTCACTGCTTCAGGCCCCTTCAGCGGCCCTGTTGCCTCTGCAATTATGGGCCTTCTGTTTGAACTGGTGTTCAGTTTCAAAGTGTAATAACACTTGACACAAAAACAAAAGGTAGGAGGGGGTCAGTGGGGTCCGTGAAGATATTTGTCTCTCCCCCCCTCATGCACTCCAACTTAAAACTCTACAATAATACACAGCATTAATCTAGTTTCCATTTGTAAGCAATACAACTCAAATAGTTGGCATTTGTTGGTTCTGTTCATAGCTGCACATACTTGTCCATTAATAGAACAGATGAGTGAACTTCAGCTTCTTCAGCAGTTGTGCGCAAGGATCAAGCTGCAATAGGCCTATAACTACCGGGCTGGGGGGCCGGCCTTAGGGCTGAGGGTATAATGAATGTTTACTGCTCTTTTGTGTCACTGTCTCTTTCCGCTTTGCTTTCATCCAGTGGGCATTGTCTGTGTAAAAGAGCACTACAGTCTTTTTTTTTTTTTTTACATCTGTCTGACTCACCCTCCCGCACACATGCACACACAAACACACACACAGTGAAGTTGGGGGGTGGTGGGGATCAAAGGCTCTCTAGCACATACCACACTGATGGAGAGCAGATGCAGGGAGTGGGCCGCTTTGCTGAGTTGCGCTGGCATAGTTTGAGTGCAAATCTATGTTTAGGAGGAGGAGTCAAATGTTACCAGGCAAGAAGCACCCAGAGCAGCAGGAGGAGGCCTACTGCAACAAGCTGAATTGCACAATTGAGGGTGTGAGCAATGATGACAAAGGGAAGACAAAGCTGCCATTAACTTCCCCACTGCTCTTTGGAAGGCTTTACACGTCAGACCTCCTGTGTGAGTGATGATGAAGCCTCCGACAAAGCGTGACCTCAGGCAGATTTACTGTGGGATTCTCCCACATTTTACAATCGCTGCCATGTCCCCACAAAGGACGACATGTCAGGTTTTCTCTCAAGAACTGTAAGACACTTTATATGTATGGGACACATTTTTAGATATACAATAAAGTAAACTTCTAAACTAATGATTGTGTTATAAGAACTGCTACTTTACAGTGGCTAGAGTGGCAGCTGTACACGTGGTACAGCTCTGTAACAGTCAGCTGTGAAAAGCGCTCCCTGTGTGATCCAGTTAACGAGCACATTGAAGATGCTGCGGCGCATGTTGTGTCGCGAGGTTTCCATGAAGGTAAAAGCCAGATTTGCAATCAGCTGACTGCAGCATGACAGTGTGGGAGAATGTGGGGAATGTGCTGATCC
>OOFC01030070.1:92745-110314 GCA_900323345.1 Pseudochromis fuscus | reverse complement strand
TAGATAATGACATCAGAACATGTCGTGGAAAAAAAATTCTTGACGGGGTACTTTTGAAATTGACTGATTGATTGAAAATGACCATTTTTTAATTGAAGTCAATTGGAGTCAGAGTTTTTTGGAGCCAGCCTCTAGTGGTTGTGGGGAGTATTGCACATTTTTGCACTCATTTTTGAGCCTCACCTGCTTCATCCATTTCTATGAACAGTCTATGAGTCATATGTAGACCCAGCTATACTCCACTTAGGACATCATATTCCAGTTGATGTCACTGTTTTGATGTAATACTTTGAAAATATAATAGATATTTATAAGTTTTCTTTTTACATTTATTTAAAAAATGACAGTGTATATATCATCTGCAGAGCACATGGCTGCTATTATTATTTGTATTAAATAAGTTTAGAACTGTTTTGTCTTTAGTTGTGCGAGCAGAGTCCAGACATGACGTGAATGTTCAGTGGGACTTTTGCACTTCATTGTACAGTGAACATTTCAATGGCAAATACAATCTAAATATGTTTTGAATCAAGACACTCCCTTTTAAATAATTACACTTTTCACACTAACGTCTTGACTCACTTTGGCCTAAAATAAAAATTTTATATGAACACGTCGCAAGAGTGGTTGTGTAAAACCTTTTTAAAAAGTTACACGGATAAATGAACAAATTAATCTACAAAAAGTCTTTAAGCACATTTGTTTTCCTCCATTCTAAAAATCAGAGCAACGGCTTTATGCAGAAAACCTTCAAATACCGTCAACCGCTGGAAATGTAATTCTATGTTTTTACCTTCCCACATTTCAAGCGCATTGAAGAAGCTTCTATACATGTAACCAGGCAGCTTGTTTAAGATCATAAAATCTTTTAAATAAAATTTATATAAAATTGGAAGGAGTGAAGTTAAGATTTCCTCTCACGTGGTTTAAATGCACCATGGCCCGGTCATACGCAGTGTGCACAGACTTGCGAACGCTGGGTTTCTTGCCTTCCATTAGGCGCAGTTTATCTACAGTGTCGTCCATCCCCATCGGCAGTAGTTTGTTACGAGGGAGCCATTGCCTAAAAACAAAAGAAGAAAAAAGTTTTCAAAGTGATGAGGAAGACTCCCGATTGATGTGATGAATTCAGTTTGAGGGCCCAGATGTTCAGAAGTAATCTGACCAGATTTAGACTATTGGATCAGGATTGCATCAAATCTTTAAATTGAACAAAATAAATAAAGGATTCTGAAAACAGATTAAATCACACGATTCAGTCCACCTTTGATCCAAATCAAACTATGTGTTGATTATTCTGATCCCAACAGAAGGATGGATTCAGAAACACAGTGATCCGTGGAAGTGGTGAAAATAATACATTTTTTACCAAAGAGTTGATATGACTTATTTCTGCATTGTACTTGATTAGTCTGATTGATTGTTACTGATAAAATGGCTGCAGATGCAAATTTTTCACCTTGCATAACTTGCGCAAATGTAGCTGCAGGACTGATTGGAGATTTCACCATACTCAAATATTTGGCCTCAACAGCAAATAGGAGTACTCCTTTCAGAAACCAGGAGAACTGGTTATTCTGCCATCAACAATGAAGGCGAAGCACGTATTTCTGCTTTTTATCTGTTGTGGCAGTCCTAAAAACAGGGAAAAATGTGCCGTATCTTGGTCCCACCCCTCAAGCTGCCTCTTCTACTAGTTGTTCTTTTCAGAGCTAGTAGCCGACACTGTGATAGCTCATCACATTTAGAGAGCTGCTGATCTATATTTGGTTATCTTGAAAAGTTTCAGTCTGGATCTGATCTGATCCTGGATCTGATCCTATTCAATGTAAGACAGGCTACTTGATTCTGGACAGGAAAACCTGTGATTTTCAAATCCACATGACTGTGATCCAGGTTAAACTTTTTGAACTCCTGAGCCCTGGTTTTCCTCGTCTGTCTGACTCTTACCAAGTTCTTTTGGTGTCAAAGAAGAGCACCAAGAAAAGCTTTTCCCCTTCTTCAGTTTGTCTCCATTCACCCAGTTTGAGCACCTCCACAGGAGGCACTGGGATGGGGATGCCGTTGTGGAGAAGCCCTTCTTGGGGCATGTCTGGGTCGACAATCTGTAACAATGGATAATGTCAGCTGCAGTGGATTAAACAATTATTCTCTTCTGTGAGGTGCAACAAGGTGAATGTATAGAAGATCAGATACATTCTCACCATTGCTGGGTACGATGGATATCCTCGGCATTTGGCCCAAACTAGGTCCAGTGGTGCGAGCTCCGTGTCACTATCTAAAGACAGAAGTGTAGACTTTCCTGTGAACAGGATGTTCCAATATATTCAATTAATTTATATTCATCGCAGGTCTTGGGCCCAAAGAATTGATTGGAATTGGATATTTAAGGAAGACTGCAAATGTATTTGTTTGCAGGTTCTCGCGCTACGCAACCAGTAAACACACAAAAATAAAAGTGTTCATTGTAATCTGATTGTTTTCTCATGATACTCACCAGGCCCAGAGATGTCTCCATTCTCACTGCTGGGAACTTTAGCCAAAGCAGGTTTCCCCCGACTCCGTTTGGGAGGAGAGACACTACAGCTGAGAGGAGAGAGAAGCAACAGAGGTGAGATTTTTACGTTAAAGTACAATTTCTGGCAAAAAAAAAAAGAAGATACAATTCAGTACTGACGAATTTGAAAGACAATGAGGCTCATGCAAGAACATTTTCATATGCTAAACGTCTCTTTTTTTTTTTTCTTAATTGGCTTGCTTGTTCAAACGTTAATAGTCTGATTGACCAAACTGCACACACTGGTTGTTAATAACTGTCAGATGTTAATGACAAGCT
Source organism: Pseudochromis fuscus (assembly GCA_900323345.1). NCBI lineage: Eukaryota > Metazoa > Chordata > Actinopteri > Pseudochromidae > Pseudochromis > Pseudochromis fuscus. Next base: position 107,478 of record OOFC01030070.1, on the reverse strand, counting down.
GCGAGTACGTGAGAAAAAAACTCATTGCAAAACTAGTTTTGCAATGAGTTTGTTTTTTAAGCTGTATTAAATTGATTTTGTTACAGTGTGTTTTGCCTCTTGTGCAAAAAAGGTTGGGTATCTATAAAACAGTCACTTGTGAATATTTGTAACAATCACTGATTCTCTTACACTGTTTGAATGTAACATCTGTTTGTAGAGGTTCAGGTTAGTTGCGTCCGTGACAACATACTGACCTGAGGTCCTCATCATCTTGGTCTGCAGTGGTGTGCTTCCCATTTGTCAGACCTAAAAAAAAAAAAAAAAAAATAGTGACAAATATGGACTTTGTAGACGGTCAAGTGTCTTTACTACAGTGAGCTGTTTCGTCCGTACCTCCTTCTGTGGGTGCTTCATTTTCTGAGCTGTGGCCTCTGGACCTCAGGTGGTGCAAGGAAGGAGAAGGAGGTGCAGGGGAGGCGTTTGGAGTAGGAGGTAAGGTGGTCATGTTGTTTGCACTGGGTGAACTTGGACTGGCAGGGGTGCTGTCCAACCCATTGGTTTTTCCCTCAGAGGTTTTCCCGTTCTGCTGTGGTGGCGACTTGGTTTTTGCCATCCGTGCTCCATTTTTGGCTTTTTTAAACAGAACAGATGTGCGACGCCCGACTCCGACTAAAGGCAGCGTTGGGGGCGTGCCCAGAGGCGTGACCTCGTGAACAGCTTCTGGTTGTGAAGATGGCGTTTCTCCGACTTCCGCTTCATCTTCACCTTGGCTTTTGCTTCCACTGCGAGATGTCCTCTGACGCTTGTAGGAACGTCCGGGTGACCTTCGTCCTCCTGTCACGATGCCTAGGACTGGAGGTTCAAGGGGAGCGTCTCCTGGTAGTGGTGATGATACCGGGCAAGTAAGCTCCAGCACGGGTGGAGAGTCATCTGGATCAAAGAAAAATATATTTCAGGATCAAAGATGCAGCTGAAGCAAGAATTTGATGAATCTTATATGTAATTTGTTAATTAAAATCACCAGCCAGTCACTGACATCTGATTCTTATCATTATAAACTGAATATCTTGCTGATGATTCATTGAGAAAACAAGACATTTGCAGACAACATATTCAACACAAAAACATTAAACAATTGAGATTAGGTAAAACTAATTTTACCACTTTCAGAGTTTGACACAGCTGTCAAAGGTCCATTATCCACATTTGTCTTCTTCTTTTTCTTTTCCTTCTTTTCCTCCTCTTCCTCCTCCTCCTGTTCCTCCTCTTCCTCCTTTGATTCTTCTTCTTTCTCATTACCGTTCACAGACTGAGCGTTTTGCTGCTGCTGGTTCATCTTCTGTCTCAGAGAGTTGATCTCTCTGCGCAGCAGCCTTATGCGTTTGGTGCGGCCGCCGCTGGTGCGCATCGAGGTGACCACGTCCAGTTTATCCAGCAATGCCTTCAGCTGCTCGTCTGTGGTTAAGTGCAGTCTGTTCTCCGGGTCCAGGAGAGAGTCCACTGTAGACATCAAGACAAAAGCAACAAAACAAAAAGAGAAAAGTTGTATGAACAGATTACGCATGTGAGTTCTGTTCATGAAACAACAGCTGGTTTCCATTCTGAACTCACCATCATCCCACGTACAGTTGTAGAAGCCATGTTTGTTTGGACCCTCCATCAGGTGCATGCCGGTGCTGGGGTCCAGGCCGATGCTCTGGGACTGCCTGTGGGCGTGACGGAGAACAGCTCCTCCCACCTCCCGCAGTTGTAAGGCTGCTCTGTGGAACATGGTGTCCTTGGAGTTGTACTTCAGACAGTTGGAGATCATGAGGTCAAAGTCCTTCTCTAGGTCCGCAATGGAGCAGTAGGCGTGTCCCTCCAGTTTAGTACGCATGGTGGAGAAGTCCATGGGTTGGGAGATGAACTCCAGGTAGTCTGGGACCTCAGTTAATTATAAGAAAAATCAGACTGTCAGCTGAGTCACAGTGAAGTCAAACTAACAACGCTGCTGAATGGAGTGTGTCTTTCGAACTGCACCAACCTCTGACAGATTCACAGGCTGAGAGAAGATTTTGGCTGTATCCTTCTCCTGTAGTTGCTCCAGGGTGGATCGCAGAAGCACCAGCGCAGGGGTCAACTTCAGCTCCAGAGCAGCCTGCTGAATTTTCATCTGATGACGGTAAACACACACAAGGGAGAGCAGAGCATATACAAGGTCATTCCATAGCGTTCAAATGAATGAGAAATGCTGCAGAGAGATTATAGCTGCATCCCTCTATTACTGCATTATCCAGTCATCGACTAATTATTTCCTCAATTAAAGGACATAACACTTGCTCTGTAAAGTTTAAGAAATTAACATCACAGTGTTCTGCAGCAGACAGTAACTAACTAAATAAATTGTTTCTTCTACCCAACAAACAGTAATCAACCTCCACACCCCTAAAAATACAAATAATAATTCTCTCAGATCACAAAAACCTAATCAAGAAACAGATAGATTTCAAAGTTCTTACCATAGACTGTACATAGAAATGGACGGAGCAACTGGCTCTCAAAAATTAGGCCAATGCAGAAGTTCAAAAAGGTGTAATACCACCGACAACCACTACTAGTTGGCTCCAATTGACTTCAATTCAAAACTCATGATTTTCAATGATGAAATACTCAGGCAATACATTTTTTTCCATGAGTCATTTGCATGTCATTAGCTAAATTCAGCTCTTCTCATCAGTGATCATGAATCTATACATTGGTCAGTGTTCTGGGCTCAGACCCGCCTCCTCACTCCTCCCTTCAGATCCAAATATGGTCACTTCTGGCTCCAAACAACCAACATGGTGACGATCAAATGTCGATCTCCTGGCTTCAAAATGCAAGTCCACAAACCAAACCAGAATCATCCATTGTATGTACACAGTCTATGGTTCTTACCAATGATGCTCATGAATAGTAACACTCGAGTCTGTAAAAATACACACATCATTAAACACACTCGCCTCGTGTCTTACAACTCCTCTTTAACGCACCTGTTCCCTCTTTAGCCTCTCTCTCTTGCGGATGAGTTCCACCAAAAGTCTCGCTCTTTCCAGGTCTTGCCTCAACTTTTGCCAGTATCGTAGTTCCTCTCTTGCAGCACTCAGCTTCTCATCAGGCTCCCTCTGAACACGACAGAAGATGAACAAAGATATCATTCTTCAGCTTTAAAATGCATTAGAATGAATGTTTCCTGCAGTATTTTTGAGCGTCAAAGAGGAGAATATTTGAGTTCCAGCTTCTTACTGGGAGGTTCATTCAATCCCTCAACCAACTTTCCAATAAGAAAGAAATCATAACTGTCATGTCATCTGTTCCAAATCTGCAGCTGCATAGCCAAAGGAGACATTTTCATGGAAATTAGGCTCAATTAAATTTGAAATAAAAGGATTTAATTTATATGGAATAAAGACATTTACTGAATTTAAATCCCCTCTAATTAATTATTATTGGACTGATTCTGTGTTACAATGCTGATAACTGTGGGTAAATCTTTTTCACCTAGACTTCAGAATATCCTCAGCTTCCCCAGACAAGTTAAATGACTAGGCAATAACTTGGGAGCAGTATTCATAACTTCTTACATGCTATCACCTCCGCAGTAACAAGAGGTCTACAGCGAGAACTGTGAAGGGCTGCGTGGAAGCTTGCCATCTATCTCTATCAGTCATCGCAAAGTGTGATGTCTGGGCTTATGTCTGATTTCAGCGTGTGAGGATACAAAGGAGGTGTGAAGTGGTTTGATTCCAGTGACTTGGCTGACTCTGATAGGAACAGACTGGCTCTCCGAAGGCCTCGCGCTCTCCAATGACAGCGAAATGTAAATGTGCTGTTTTGATTATTTATTTATTATACTGAACCACACAGATGGACATATTTTGTCTGAAAAAAACTGATGAGGATATCAGCTTGAAGTTGAAGCTGTAGGGACTTACTTTGTCATAATGTATGAAAATGAAACAAATACTAAAAATTCAAATTGTTTGTTTAGTCAATTTTCCATTGTTTAAGCACTTTACTAGGAAACATTATCAGAAGTGAATATGAAAACCAAAAGGTAAAGGTAAGGTGACAGTATAATTACTATTATTTTCTTTATTTACACACATTGTAGATAATGTCGGCCCTCACCTGCTCTGCAGTCCTGTGGGCCTGTAAGTGGGAATGAAGCCGGCGTATCAAAGGCATCCCATTTCGTGACTGTCGTTTCAGTAACCAGTAGTTATGAAGCCTCTGCATGAACTGATTCTTCCTCTGGACATCAACACCTGTGCAGATCTTGTTCAGCCTGTCCAGATACAATACAACAATTAAACATTCAGACCTGTGGGATAATAACATTACCACATTGCACCTTTATGGTAAGATCTTTTTAAAAATATACATATAAAAAACACCATCAGTGCAGCGATTTCAAACCAAGAAGAAGCAGGAGAATATTAATGATGGCTTCAAGGAAACAGACACTACAGCAAACTATTGTGGTAAAGAGGGTATGTAAATTTTGACAGTATGCAAATATCCCACCTGTGCGAGGGGATCTGAGGCACCAGCAGCACGGGAACAGTGGCGCGACGCGTCGACCCACCAGACCCTTTTGTGTTCTTCTTTTTCTGACCTTTGGTGGCTTTCTTGTTCGGTGGTGAGGGGGGGCTTTGCGTATACGATCTCTGACCACGATTACCCCTGCCCCCGACGAGCCTCCCTTCCACTGATTCATCTCCGGATCCGTCCCGACGAGACCCAACGGGAGAGTGATGCTCACAGAAAGCCGTCTTCTTCACAGAGAAGGTGGTACCGTTAACCCCGGTCTCCCGGACCGGATCTATCTTCATAAACAAGCCGGCCTTCTGGGCGCAGGTGACATGAAAAGCCCTGTAGCAGTTAGCCTTGTGGCACTGTATGGATGCTCCCCTGCCTTTCTGCTTACACAGATAGCAGGTGAGCTTCCAGCGGGCAGGAGGGATGTTCTTGACCCCCTCGACGGGCTCCAAGAAAACCGTGTTGGCAAAGCACACCTCCGGGATCCATATGGCACAGACAACATGGGCCCAACGTCCATCACTTGTCTGCTTGAAGGCACCTCCTCGGTTGGGACAGAGCACACAGTCTACAGGGCGGGAGGGGGACTGCAGGCAGCAGCGGCACAGCCACTGACCCTCAGGGACGTAGGGCACACCGTAACACTCCTGGTGCACGGCCAGGTTGCAGATGTCACAGAACAGGATGACATTACTGTTCAGACATTCGTCATCTAGGCAGACGCAGCAGAAAGCGTCCTCGTCGACGGCACTCTGGGACAGAGCCTGGCTGCGGGACTCCAGGATGGACTCCCTCTCCAGGCGGTCGATCAGCAGCTCAAAAGTGTCCGGAGGTACAGAGGCATGGCCGTCAGACACCCTCTTTTGGTTCACCATCTCCAGCCAGGCAAGGTCCTCCTCATCCATGTCGTACTCAGCCACGCTGTCCTGCTCCTCGCCACACTTTTCTATGTACCGGTAATAGGCTGCTGGGAGAGGAGGCGCCTCTGAAGGGGAAACTGAACTCAGCACACGGAAGGTGGGCTCGGGCAGAGGGCTTTGGTGGGACGAGTGCTGGAGGGAATAAGCAGAGCCTGTGTTCTGCTGGGAGCCAGAACGTTGGTTCTGGTGAGACGTATTTTTACCGCTCCTCCTGCTTTTACTATTTGAGGGTTTCCTCCATGATCTGGTTTTACTCTGCGTTTGTTCGCTGTTCTCTTTGTTACTGTTGCACTCAGCAATGTCCTGGGCCATCATCTCATCCTCTGTGATAACTGGCAAAGGATCTGTGATGTTGATCCGATGGAGCCTTCCATCAAGGTCCACTTCCACTATTTTCTGGGCTTGAGCATATGTCAGAGTCTCCCTGGATGGAGAGAGCTGCAGTCTGTAAGGAGAGGGAGGGCGCTGCTGGCCAGAGGATCCCCTGCCCCTTCCTCTCCCTCTGCCTCGACCCCTACCCATGTTGCGTCCGCTAACAACTGTCTCGCATTCCCACCTCCTCACCTTCCGCATGGGACTTTACACCAGCTTCCTGATGGATAGAAAAGGAAAAAATATTTAACGTAATGACTCAAGCTGCTGTGTCAACAGTATTTTCTACTTTGTATAATTATTTGGAAAGATTTACTGTAGCTACTGTATATTAACAATTGGAAGGAAGGTTACAGATATAAAGCTTGGACTGGAATCAGAAGGCTGACAGTCTTTGTGATCATTGTTTGAATGTAATGGAATAATATAAAAAAAATGATAATACCATTTTCAAAAACTCCTAATTAAATAGTCTGACTCTTTTTATGTTAAAGTACTGTCATCTTAACAATCAGACAACTTCAATGTTTAAAATATATTCATATTGACCAGTAGCTCTATTTTTGTGTTATTTCTCCTGAAAACTATGTAATGCCTTTTTAAAAATATTTCCATTTAGGCACAAACTGACAGATCAATATAAATGTAAGGAGTCATATGTAAATACATTCATGTATCCAGCTGTCTAAGATGAGACACTTTGTAGGACTCTGGCTCACAGCGTGTATTTGTGTATGCAAATTGAAGGATCACAATCCTTTTACTTTAATCTCCACACTGTTTAACGTATATCCATAGGGTATAGAGAAATAAGTCAAAACCAGCGTTATAAACAGTAAATTATAAAGTGGGTGAATAAATTAATCGAGTGATAAATGCTGTTCTAAAAGTTTGGTTCATATTCTATCAGTGTCTGTGATGAGTTTTTCTTCCTGAACATCATAATTACCATGTAAACGGGGTCAACTCCGGTCCTGTGCTCTGTAATAACACAGTATGTTACCTCAAACACTCTTGTTGCACAAACACAACTACAGCAACTTGTACTGCTTGCATTCGTTCGCCTCAGCTCTCTCCCCATTGGTCCAATCAGGAGTCCTTCAAATGGCCGTTTGTCCCTGTGACCAATCACATGCGAGCACCGTGTTTTTTTTTTCTTGTTGCTGTGCGTAGTTCGGTTGAGGGGCGCTAAATACCAACCCGAGTATCTAACATCTGTCAGCCATTTTAAGCGCACAACAGCAGAGACAACGCTTGTGTTGCAAGTTGATTAGCAGCCCAATTATACATGCAAACAGCAGCCAGACAGCAGACGAAGCACTGTACGCACCGTGCCTCAAATGCACTAATTAACTGCGAGTATCCACCAGATCACGACACCGCAAAGTGTGCAACGTCTCGGGTTTTGCTTTTGTGCTCAAGACCCCTGCAAAAAGACCGTCTTCTCATTTGCTGATGTGATAACGTTACTCGGTCGGACAGGACACACCGATGTCGTTACTGACCAAACGGCAGAATGTCGTAACAACACTGACAATGCTTGAGAAAAAAACAGCAGAGCGGTTTACCTTGTACAGCCGTCCTCTGCAGCGCCAATGCCAAACAGAATAACTGCAGCTAGCTAAATGTCAGCTAGTGACAGACTACAGCCGAGGCGGACATGCCAGCCGTTAGCTTAGCTAGCCGGTGATTTCAGGAGCGTCATCTTCAGCTCTTCACTTCTCCGCCGCGAGCCCGCTTCAACACACAAAGTCGTCCCGGTTTCATTAGTGTGATATAAACCTTTCAAACGATGGGGATTAACAACTTAGGGGAGCAGCAAAATCCCGAAGATATCAAATTAATGTACCTTGGATGAGGCTAAATATTCAGTCAAGATGGCTTGAAAAATACGCCCCTTTAGAAAAAACCCGCTCAGCCAATAGGAGGCCGCCGCTTTGCAGCGCACGCAACGCGCACCGACTTCTGATTGGCCAAAGCGATAAACCGAATTCATCGGACTCTGTTTGGAATTCATCAGAGAAAGAACCGATGGCAAAACAACGGAACAATTATTGCGCGCCTTCTGGCCCCATCTCCATCTCCCCCACACCAAACATCCTCTTTTCCAGTATAACATGCCGTTATTTGACATTTCTAGCGGAAACAATGCAGTGTGTAATAAGCACTAAATAAAAAGAAAATAATAATTGCATGCTTGAACAAACACTAGTTTATTCTTTCAATTTATATTGTTGTTTTGCAAAGGGGAGTACATATATTCTGATGTTTCTAGTCTGATTTGTTATATTATAAATTTCATTTTCTCCAACACGAAGATCTTAAATTCATTGCTGACCTTGATAATAGTAGCCTGACAGAACAATCTCAACATAATGATTATTTTGTAGCTGGAACTAACTATTTATTTCATTACTGATTATTGCTAACTACTCAGTTGATCAATAGCTGTGGCTATGCTATAAAATATCATGTTATTTAGTTTACTATGATATATGATAGAAAAGATCAACATTCTCATAACCGAGAAGCTAGGATTTATTGAATTGTTATTTAAAAATAGCGTGATTAATAATTTATCATTTATCTACTTAGTAGTTTTTCCTGATTCTGTCCCTCAGCTCTTTTGTTTTCTATTTTGCAGTCACAGAGATCAATCAGTTGATGTAACAGCTCAGTAGCTGTCAGTGATTTTATCCAAAGCACTTTTATGATTTCCTCTCCTTGAAAAATTCCACTAAGTTTCACTTTTTAAAATTTTTTTCTGTGAAAGAATGAACTTTCATAACGTAACTTTTCAACCTTTCTAATAAATAGAAAAGAAATAAACCAAGCAAGCACAACAGCATGTGAACATATCATCTCCATGACAACACATCAAGTTATAAGTTGATACGGTTCAGATATGGTCAGATTTCAAAAAGCATATTAATTCTGTAGGAGATAACCCTGGACAGGTTGCCAGCCTATCGCAGGGCTAACACAGAGACAAACAACCACTCACGCTCCCACTCACATCTATGGTCAGTTTTAGTTTGATCATATTCAAAGTTTTAGGTGTTAATTAGAATTTCTTTTATCAGACTTTAGACATCTAAAAGGGAGTTCCCTCCCTATGGGAGCTATGAAATACATAATCAATAAAAATTATTTCGTAGTAATTTACTGTAAGGATAAATTAGTGCATGGCTGCCAGTCTTAATCTACAACCATCCCGAGTGGCCTGTTTTTTCACATGTTAATGGAAAAACATGGATTGAATAAAACAACATTAATTTCAAGAGCAGAACAAGATTGGTTAAATAATCTCCTTTTGCTTACTGGTTTTATATGAAAGTGAATGGACACATTCAGGTGGAGTCACTCAGAGATCCACCTGAAAAGGAAGGTTTGGACCAAATATTGATTTTTGGAGCTGCAGAGAAGAAAAAACCTCTCACTCCCTGTTAGCTTTAGTGCATTTCAAATTTTTATCTGTACCATATTAAAGACTTTTTTTTTTATCCATTCAACAGAGCCTCAGACTGTTTTCCAAGGTCAGTGAGCACACTCCAACACAGTGTTGATATTCAGTTCTCTGCAAGAATTTCTTCACTCTGCTGTTTCTCTGTACATTGCATCATTTTAATTATTCTTCAGGGCCTCCTTTTAAAATACTGATAAATAGCAGAGAGTGTGAAGGCTGATGTTTTGTCATGTTGAATCTTTTTAACACTTCTCTTACAGTGAGTTTTTTTTAAACTGTGTACGATTTTGTAACATCTACAAAGGTACTGACGAATCAAATAAGTGTTGATCCCTTTCATTTCTACACGTCACTCTTTCTTCCACAGTAGCTTTATACTTGTACCTACAAAAATGTCTTAGTTATTAATTACCTTTATGTACAGAGACATGTGTCTTGCCTAATGATGCTGAAATATCCAAATGAGTTAAATGTTAAATATCATGCAACTTGTGGTACTCAACCATATAAAACAATGTTGCTGTAACAACCTCATGTAAATCAGATGCTTTATATTCATTTGTATTAACAGTGCAGTCATCGGTGTCAGTATTTCATGCTGCTTCTCTCCACCCCATTAAATGAATCCTCCATCTCCACCCACAACAAACTTGGTTGGCTGTCTCTTGACACATCTGAATCTGAAACACTTCAGTCCACAGCTCACTGGGCTCTGAAGCTGACGCCTCAACTCAGCTGTTACATCTTGGACTCTTTTCAGGCCGTAAGGACTTTCCTCATATGTACTCTCCATGCTGATTTTTAACTGTACTGGTATTACTAATAACTGCATTGGATTAATTCAGGGTTTTGCATTTCTATAGGAAAAGTCTTAATGTATATTTGTAAACAGGGAATCTTTTTATAGTATACTACTAACTACTATGTCTTTATATAACTTGTAGGTTGTAAATCAAGAGACACAGAATGCTGTTTGTTTTTTTCCTTCTGCCTTTTGGGTTTCTTCTGGACATGGCAATGTCTACTGCAGGTAAGAAACTATTTTTGTATCTCACGTTTGTACTCACGCAGAAACAGTGGTGACACACTTGATCTCTATGACAGACTTCAAGAGGATTGTTTGAGATAAATCTTGTGGGTGTGCGTTCTTGTAGAAGATAGTCGGATTAACAACATCACAACATTTCTAAAATATGAATGTTTCTGGAAACTGATATTTCAAAGTTTGACCCGGTCACTGCATTTGTAATTCAGTTTGGTGGCAGCTTGCTTTTTTTCTCTGCCAAATTTCTCGTGTTTTCTCTGCAGGATTTGGTAGAAATCTGTCAGACTTGACAAGACATAAATACATAAACTGTCAGCTCAGATGAATATCAAAGTGTAGCACCACATCCTGTCCAACTCTAGTGGACAAACAGAAAAGGAAGCAAGCCAACTGACAATCTCACAAAAATCGGTAATAAATCAACTGTATGGAGCAAACAAAGAGTCTGTGTTTCACAGTGGCCAAAAAGTGACAGGGGATTGAAGAGCTTGTATACGTGTCAACTTCTGAAAAGGAGGATCTGATGGTTGTCAGGATCACCCTGTGGTGATGGATCCCCGAGGGCTTGGCCTGAATTGAGGCTTTTGATACTCTTTGACTCCCCTCTCATCTCACAGTGCCGTGGCATTGAGAGCTCTTTGAATTAACACACTGCTGTAAATAGATTGTAGAATGCAAATAGTTTTCAAGTAGAAGAGGAGAGCGGCCAGATCTCCAGGACACCGGAAACCACTAGTGACTAGAAAGTCAATACATTGACCTCAAATTTCACCTCAGACATGCCCGTGTCAGAGTAAAGTCTGAAGATGAACAATGCACAAATGAACCTTTGATTCTGCTAAATTTAGGATGAACATCTGCTCTGGTAACATTTGTGAATAAAAAATAAGTTAGTCACTCTAATGTATCTTCATGAATTGTTTACCATTACTCTCACACTCCTTTTCAGTTCTCACCTTTTAACATTTACCAAGCCAAATACAGGCAGAGTGATAAACTCTGCCTGTCTATACTGAAAAGCATCTGGCTGTGACTGTACATCATTGGGAAGAGGAAAGCTTTTTGACTAACACAATGTAAACCATGTTCAGATGCCAACACCACAGTTACAAAAGCTCCTTACTTTGTAATAAGAGCATGTACACTGCATAACAGTGGTGTCATACTTGCTGAATCAGCATGTTCTGTGCACTGTTTTCACCAAAGAAATCTTAGCTTGCAGCATGGTTTACGTAAAAAGGTGGGGGATGTTAAGAGGTTATTCTTAGGTTGTTCTTAGGTGCAGTAATGCATTAAGCCCAAGAATAAGAGGGACATCAAAATCCTCAAGATACATCAACTGGGGACCAGGAATGCCTGTACTACTCTTCTTAGTAGGTTTTAAAATATTTCTCTGGATGATTATAAATAAAATGCAAAGTATCACCAAAGTCAGTAGGATTCATCCTCTGTGGAGCATGATTGTTGGCTCAAAATTTCATTGCATGTATATATGCATTGATAACTCAGATGAGATGAGCTGTGAACAATGTGCTGTAAAAAGTTAGGGATCACTGATGTAAAAGATTTTACACTGACTGACCTGTTCCTTATTTCCCCCATCAGTTCAATCAGAGCTGAGGATCACAACAATAAAGGTCATTCATCTGTTTCTTTCTGGCTTACACTGAAGTTTCAAATCACCATGAATACAAGATTAAAGACAACATACATTCCACTGACTATCTTTTTATATCTGTTCATTTTAGCAAGACCCATATACGATGTCCAAAGGTGCACAGCTGGAAGGCTTTTGCATGGACCTGCTGTCTGAAGTCGCCAAGAAAGTGGGCTTCAAGTACAGAGTGCAGCTGGTGAAGGACAGTTCGTATGGCAGACAGGACGAGGGCGGGAACTGGAATGGGATGATTGGAGAGGTGGTGAGAGGGGTGAGCACATGACAAGTGAAATTTTGAAGGGTCAAAGTGGAGCAAACCACTCTGCAGAAGAAGTGAACATATGGTGTTAGAATATTATTGGTAACATGATGATGACCCTACCCACGCCAAGGTGAAATGGTTCTTACACAGGCCAAATGAATTTGTGCCTTCCCTACAGGAGGCGGACCTCGCAATTGCTCCGTTGACTCTCACTGCAGCTCGGGAGAAAGCTGTGGGAATGACTAAACCGTTCATGCAGACAGGAATCAGCATCCTGCTGAGGACGGACATCTCAGAGGGAGCAGGCTTATTTGATTTCATGACCCCCTTTTCAGCAGAGACCTGGGTCGGCATACTCATTGCCTACTTAGGAACCGCTGCTTGCATCTTTCTTGCAGCCAGGTTGGTGATTGAAGTAGTTTCTTTCTTTCTTTTATTTAAATGGGTGATTATGATTTATTTAAGGATGTTTATTAATGTGCTTTGGTAAGACTTTGTCTGGAAATGTTCACATTTCTTCTTGCTGTGGAACTTTTTAATGAAAATGCAGACTCAGCCCATGTGAGTGGAGTCAGCCTCAGACTGAGCCAAACAAATTCAGTCTCCTCCACAGCCTGTGGTACACAGCTGGAGCTCTGACCCTACAAGGTAAACAGCTAAACCAGACACAGTCAAATTTGTATGCCACCATAATACAGCAAATACAACAAATTAAGACAAGTGTCTCTGTTCTGTTTCTTTTTTCTCCTGGAAAATCTGTGTGTTGTGTTGTTTCAGGTGCTGGTCCTCATCCCAAAGCCTTGTCAGGACGTGTCATCTGCTGCACCTGGTGGTTTTTTACCATTGTCCTCTTGGCTTGTTATTTCTCCAACTTCAGCTCCTCTAAGACTCCAGAGGCCGCCCACCTGTCAGTGAAAGGGTTTGAGGACTTGGCCAACCAGGATGTGATTGAGTACGGTTGCTTGTCTGGATCCTCCACCCTTGCTTTTTTCAAGGTGAGTGTGACAGTGTTGATCTGTATTGTTCAGACTCCATCAAAAATCTTTTTGCTTTCTCTAATTGTGTTTCCCCTGATTCAGAATTCAAACAATCCAGTGTATCGAAGAATCTACGAACACATGGAGAGAACAAAGAGCTTTGTGTCATCTATGGATGAAGGTGTGCGGCGCGCCAGAGAGGGTGGCTTTGCTTTTATTGGAGAGTCTGTTTCGTTGGACTTGGCAGTCGCCCGTCACTGTGAACTGGTCAGAGCACATGAAGTCATCGGGATGAGAGGATACAGCATCGCCGCTGCCCTTGGTGAGATCAACCCCATTAAACCATAACATTTTAACAAAGGTTAAGATGGTAAAATCACAAATGTTAAAAAAAGTATTCTTTCCTCAAGGTTCTCCGATCATAAAGAACCTCAGTGTGGCGATCCTGCAGCTGAGCGAGGCAGGAGAGCTGGCTTACCTGCGAAGCAAGTGGTGGGCCAGCAGCTGCATTGCAGACAAGGCCAAGTCTTCAGCGCTGCAGTCGCACAGCCTCAAGGGGATGTTTCTGGTTCTCTCCCTCGGCCTCGGGCTGGGAGCTGTTCTGGCTGTTCTGGAGCTCACCTCCAAGAGTCGCAGGAGTGCAGCAGAGCAGAGGGTGTGTGCAAGTGGGGCTGTGCAAGTCACTTCTATCAAGTCACAAAACTGCAAAGTCAAAGGGTTTACCAAGTGAAACAGTTTTGTTTGTTGCTCTACAGTGTGTCTGTGTGTGTGTGTGTGTGTGAGAGATACTTACTCATCTACACAGCCATGTTTACATCTAATTCATCAGTGTAATAACCAGTCTTGTTTCACAGCTGTTTAATGTTTAATATGTTCCTCCCACAGAAGTCGTGCTGCACCGTGCTGACTGAGGAACTGAGTCTGCGCCTGAGGACCAGCAACGCAAACACATCCCAGGAAAATGTAGATAAAGACAAAGAAAAAGCATAGAAACTGTTTTGAAAATAACTCATTGAAAAAAAACAAAACTGTTTTGCTTTTAACTTTTAGTATTTGTAGTTTGATAACTTTCAGAATTTGACACAAAGATCAACTTTGTAGGTTTTGACTTTATTTCTTAGTTGTTACTCAGAAATAATCATTTATAAACACATTTTATTAAAATATATAATTTATTGTTTTTTTAATACTAACTGTAAAGTTCCAATGAAAAACAAACAGTGTACATCATTTGGTAAAAAAAAAGAAAAAAAAATGTTGACCCAAGTTTACACTTTAACATTTGGCTAACAATTAGTTCTTATAAATCTAATACTTTCTGGTTAGTTTACTGGTTAGGACTCTGCATCATGCTGTTGGCAGTGGCATCATGTGATTTCAACAATTTCTTTTTTATTATTTTTTTTACATAGAAGTGGTTGTGATTGTAAACATTTGAGCAGGGCTAAACAAAATAAAACAGTCTAACAGTGAAATGCTGCCCCATGTCTCT
>OOFC01030070.1:69500-92725 GCA_900323345.1 Pseudochromis fuscus | reverse complement strand
TGATGTATCTACAAAGAAAAATCAGAAATACTTAGTTCCTCGGGCTCTCAGCATCCTCCTGCCTTCTTTTGGTTGTTGTTGCTTTTCATCTTCTCCCTCTGAAGGAGCTTGAGGTCTTTGGTGAAACTAATTCAAACTGTGGTCTAATCTAAACACACAAAAGCAAAAACCAATAAATACAGTTTTGTAATGGCAAAGAATAATTTATATCTTCTTTCTAATAAGACTCACCCTCCAGAAAAAGTGGTGATTTACAACGGATCTCTCTCATCTTCTGGTCAAACAGAGCCTTCATCTCCCTCTGCAGGGTGCCCTCATGTTGCTCTGCCTCGGCCGGCACACAGGAGGGCACAAGCTCCAGGCTGCCGTCACTGCTGCTGGACGTGCTGTCCGACAGGCACAGGCCGTTAGGTATAGGTCTCACGGGGCTGTAGCTGCCATAGCTGTGTGCTCGCTGTGACTGCCAACGCAGAGCAGGCTTACGGTTCACCATCGGTGTCTGAGCAGAGGTAGTCTGTTTTCGAGGACAACTGAGTGACCGGACCTTTGTTCGCATCGGGGTGGATGGTAGGGGGTTTGCTGGAGCCTCTAAAGTACGCCGGACCCTGGCGGGCGATGGTGGGGGGATAAGTGGGGAGGGTTTGGCTTCAGGAAGTGGCACGGGCTGAGGCTGAGGGAGCGAGTCTGCCTGAGTCTGACTTTCTTGTGGTTTCTCAGGTTCAGCTGCCAAGTCCTTGTTTGGTTCTGGTTCACGGGGTAATTCCTCAGAGGGTTCAGGCGGCTCTGGTTCTGTCTGCTCCTCTGCACAGTTTGACTGTAGTAATTCATTCTCCAACTCCTCTTGAATTACTGGATTTTGGCTGTCGAGAGCAGGACCATCAGGACATGAATACTGGGAAGAGGTCTCGAGGTCAAAGCTTTCCCCTCTCAAGCAGGGACCGGGCCCAGAGTAGTGGGAGTCCGTGGAGGACATCCGGCTGAAGATCCCTCTCCTTGTCTCCGGTGGTTCATGAATTTTAACTCTGTGAGCTCGCCTCACTGGCTCACTCATGGCCCCTTTGTGGATGGCAGCCATGGCGGCTGGCCCTGGTAACAGAAAAGAGAATTCACCATTTCTGCTGTCCTGAGAGATGGTGTCCAGATCCTTGCGGAAGTACAGAGCGCGTCCATCTTCTGAGGACTGGACGGAGGAGTCTAGAGACGGCTGTCGTTGAGGACCCTTCATATGCTTCTGGGCTGCTTTTTTTATATGTTTTCTGGCTGCATGCACAGCACTAGCAGGTTTATTCTATTTTATAAAAGACAGAAAATATTATGAGGTATATGTGACAGAAAAAGATGAATTGAGTTGTGTGCGAGTTATTTTGAAATATCTCACCTTTCCTGTTACATCATTAATAGCGACATGAACAAAAATGGATGATGCAGCCATCCCCTCCAGATAGACATGCCGATAACCTACAATAAAAAAAATAAAAAATTAAAACACAACGATATCATCACCTATCAAGTTTAAACAGTACATTTGTTAACAAACATTTGCTTAATTACACAGTCAATCCTTTTTGGGACCCATGTTTTATTCGTATTTGAAAAGACAGTGTAACTTTCCTCCAATCCAGACCCTGAGATCCTATTTTATATCCCACCTGGCATCATGCTGGTGAATGCTACTGTCCTCTGTCCAATGAAATCTCGTCCAATAGGATCATGATCCCACACCTCAAATCGCACCAGAGCGATCTGAGGCATTTGTATGTTGAAGACCAGCGTCTCCTCCCACATTGGGTTGAAACCTGAAGGAGCAAGAAATGACAAAATCTAGAAAAACTAAAACAACATCTTGGTGAGTATGATAACTAAGTCTGGAGTCTTCACACATACCGTTATCATCCACCACTCTGGTCTGCTGCTTTGAACAATCAATAGGTAGACCGATAATCTCTACTTCAACAAAGGGATCAATTATCTGAAAGCACAAAAACACACACACACACAAAAAAAAAAAAAACTTAGAATAAAATTTCATTTTTGATGCATGAGGCTCTGATTTTTACTTCTACTAGAGTCGGACCTCACCTCTCCTCTGTCCCCAAACATGGAGTCTTGGGGTTTGGGAAGTTGTTGTCCACTGATGATCTTCAGCACTAACTGAGTCTTTCTGTGTCCCGGTAGAGGATCCTCCAACGTGGGATTAAAGGCACCTGAGAGAAAAACAACAATTTACCACCTCCTCACACAGGGACAGCTGCCATTCACTCTGCAGTCTTCACAGATACCTTTATTCATGCACTTAGGCCTCAGGATATATCCACAGTTTCCATTCCTCGAGAACTTGGCTCGGTTCAGTTCAAGCATGCGACCTTCGGTTTGATAATTCAATGCGACTGAAATGAAACAACATGTATACGAATGAAAGCTGCTGCGAATCCAAACAGACCCTCTCGGTAAAATTTCTGTTTCTGTGACAGTCCTGTTACCCATATGGCATCCTGCGTTCCAGTACGGCTGTGGGTTGAAGTTGCTTGAGTCCACTCTGTAGTTGGACGGGTAGACTCTCAGAAGCTGGCGCTGGTTTAAACGCACCAACTCACCTGGTTTGAGCTGTAAGATCTGGTTCATTACGGTCTCATTTAGGGATGATACCTGCCAACTGTTGGTGAATGCTGCCAGACAGAAAACCACAACACAATCAAGCATCATGCAATATGCTGGGAGGAAATGTAGGTAAAAATTTCTAGTTGTTTACTTTAATGGGTCGTATCTTTACCTTGTGTTTCTATGTCGTGCACACGCACAGATTTTGTGTACTTCACCAGGTCGGACAGAGCTCTGGACAGCCTCATTGTTTTCCTTTTTCTAAAAGAAGGGTTGTAAACATACAAGTGTAAAACCTTAGATACTACAAGTTTCACATGCGTAGGCTGCTCAGTTCAATGACAGGCCTTACTTAGGATGGTAGACAATCTGTGTCCTCTCCCTGCTGCTGCTGAAGTCTGATTCACCGTCAGACATTGATTTGTTTTTCACACGTACTCTCTTTTTTCTCTGAAAGAAAATATACATTATATACATCATTTTTATTCTGTATTTTTAGTTAGATTGAGAAAGTTAACAAATACTGACCTTTCTTTTGAAGCTCCTAATGATTGATCGGGCAAATCTTCTCTTCTTTTTGGGATGATTAGGAGAGGCAGCAGTATTTCCATCCTGAAACAATCAGATTGTTATTATTATGTCTGTCTGTCTGTCTGTCTGTCTGTCTGTCTGTCTGTCTATCTATCTATCTATCTATTATTGTTGGAGACCCCCACTGGATAAAAAGTGGCTATCTTTGTCTCATCTATGTTTTAAATTTTATTTTTGCCTGTGAGTTATCGTCATCATCGTCTTCATCCTCTTCGTCATCCCCAGTGTCCTCATCAGACACATCCCCCTCCTCTGCCTCAGGGTCGAGGTTTGCAGGAAGCTTCTTTCCCTGAACACCAACAATTGCCAAGTGAATGTGTGATACTACAGAGTTTTTAGGACTGTATATTACTGCCTACTGTAGCTAACTGAGGATTATATATATTGATTGACTGACTGTATATCACTAAAAATGACTGTACCTTGACCAGAACTTTCCCTTTCAGGATTTCAGGGGACGGCAGCTTCTTGCATTCATGCGCATTGACACACGTGAGGTCCAGTTTGTCCTGCAGCACCTCCTTCAGATACTCAGCCATCTTTTTCTGCTGAGGCACAGTGCAGTGGTTCTCTATGGACAAGATCACTGGGTACCTGCGGGGGTGAGGTGATGATATGGAGGCAGCATGACATACAAGCATGGTGCTTTAATGTAATATGTATCATGATCAGCAACCAAAAGCACTTACTGTGATTTTATGAAGGCGTATTTGTTGATAGTTTCGATGACGTCTTTGAAAAGAATTTTGGATGTCAAGGTGTAACCGTGATGGATGATGGGCTCTCCATCTGGTCCGTCCCAGCAGTCCACTAAAAGAGGAGGAAAAAAAAGGAAGAAAAGAGCTGATGGCCTGTCTGTGATGTCATGAAATCACAATGAAGACAGCTGTGCTGCTGGATTGCAGGCTCTTACCCTCCACACAGCGACAGCCTGCCTGCAAAACATAGGCGTACATTTCCACTCTGGACTGAGAGAGCAGCTGGTCTCCTGTCAGGTAGGTGTTGTGTGATGTGGAGATGAAGTAGTTATTGAGAGGCTGCGTCATGTCCTGGTTCACCTGAGTGTGATCTGGGTTGAAGATATCGCCTGCAGGACTCCGCATGTAGTTAGTAAAACCTAAAGGAAGAAAGTTTGTTACCATGTCTGGTTCACCTCACGCCTATGTTGATGTGTCACTTCTCTCAGTGTGAGCAAAGGTCCACATACCGTCGATACCCAGCACCATATGCTGGAGGTTCTGAGGACACGGCTCAAACTTGGACACTATGTCTATTAGATACTCTCTGGCCAGGCCTCGCATCTACAAATAAAACAAAAACATGGAGTGGTATCATCTTTTAGATCCAATATTTTATACATACGTTTCAGACAATAAACCCTTTTATGATAAATGAGCAGCAGTATATGCTCTTTCAGCAATTAGTATTAACTTAAGAAGCCTTTTGATGAGTTTCTCACTCAAAGACAGATGAAGTTGCTAAAAGTGGAAACTTTAACTGTAAGTTTAACTTTAACTCACCAACGATCTGAGCTTTGGGACTATGCACCTTGCTTGGCTTTTGTTATTTTATTTTATTTTATGAAGAGTGAGACTAATATTAGTAACAAAAACACTGCAAACAGAGATGACACTGTTTCCTTAGATTCTCTTGGACAAGTGAAGGTTATTTGAGTCCTGTATGGGATTAATAACCTGACCACCAACTATGCAAACTGCAATAAGAAGAGGTAATAAAAGAAATGTAAATAAAATGATAAATAGTTAAAAGCTGTCCAAAAATAGGATCCAAAACCAGGTGTGATCAAATTAAAAAACAATTTGAAAGAAATACCGTAAGTAAAGTTCCACCTGAAATGACAGATCAGTGTAAGCTTTTGATTCATTTATACCTTCTGTTCATTTTCCAGAAAGCGTTGAAGGTCGTGTAGATCCATGACTTCTTTCTGATTGCTGTAGGAGATCATAATCAGGTAGAGGTCTCTGCGTGTGGAAATCATCTTGTAGAAGGAGCAGAATTCTTCAAAGCCCAGAGAGCCCTGGTTCTCATCCGTGTCTGCTTCCTGCAGATAGAGAAAACTATTTTATGAGCCAGAGATAACTCTCTCAGTATGTGGGATCTGAGATAACCACCCTGAAGGATATATCTCTGTCACCATCAAAACAGAGCTCGTTCACAGAGACTATTGTCATCGGGTGGGGGGGCTGTCAGCTACTGAACTAAAGCAATATTGCAGTGCAAGTAAAGCCATCTGTGGCGGCCATATGGCCTTCCTGTGACACTCTGCTTCACTGTTCTGCCAAAATACTGTACAAACATATTTGTCTGCTGGCTCCATCTCCATCTTTTTTATCTTACTGCTGCTCTGAGTGAAATGAAGGGAAGATCACGCAGAGAACAGCAGTCTTACAGAAATGCCAGGCATTTTCCACCCTTAGTCAGTGTACCTGTTTTCTTTCAGTTACCAGTTCAAACATTCATTAAGAAATAATGTAAATTGGGTCATGTTGCTAGGCATGTTATAAATGGCAGTGCAAATCAACCAACACACTAAAATATCTCAACAACTGTCAGTAACTTTTACAGGGATATTCTTTGGTGATCTACTCAGGTTTTCTATTGCAAAACTATGAAGTCAACATGTGTGGCTTTAAGTGAAGTGAAGTGAAATGTTTCAATAACTGTTGAAGATATCATGACATATGGTCCTGACACGCTCAGGATCCGTACAAATATTATCATGCTAACAAGCTTGCAAAATAAAGATGAACATGAGAGCACTTGCTATCATCAGCATCATAATAGTACTTACCCTTGTTTTTGTTTGTTTGCTTTTGTCTTGTAAACACTTTGAAACTGTTTTGAAAAGTGTAACAGATAAGTTATTACTGTGAGCATGATGTTGAGTCTTGATCATAGACTGTATAAAGAAAAGGCGACGCTAATGTGACATCACCCGATGGTTTGTGAACTCACAGAAATGACCATATTTGGATAAAAAGGGAGGAGTGAGGAGGTGGCTCTGGACACTGTCCAATGTGTATAAGAATCACTGGAGACGAGACCTATCGAT
This sequence comes from Pseudochromis fuscus, assembly GCA_900323345.1. Classification (NCBI taxonomy): domain Eukaryota; kingdom Metazoa; phylum Chordata; class Actinopteri; family Pseudochromidae; genus Pseudochromis; species Pseudochromis fuscus. The sequence goes on along the minus strand of OOFC01030070.1, from coordinate 86,463 downwards.
CAAACTAGCCACAACCCTAAATATTCCTCTTTTTAAAGCCTAATATATTAAATGATGAAATAATTCTCAGATGGACCAGATCACTGAGAAGAAGTATGAACTTTAGCTAATGGCATCAGACTGACTTGTGGAAAAAATAATGTATTGATGGAGTATTTCATGATTGAAAATGACAATTTTTGAATTGAAGTCAAATGCAGGTTTTAAACCTTTTTGATCTTCTGCATTGCCCTCATTTTTGAGACCCAGTTGCTTTATCCATTTCTATATACAGTCTATGGTAAAAACTTTAAAATCGATGCATTTCTTGATTAAGTTGTAGTGATCTGTGATTCAAGTAAATTATTATTTGTATTTTTTTGGCGGGGCTGGGGATAGGGGGTTGTTCATTGTTTGTTGGATTGATTGAGAATGCCATCAAGAGTGTTACACCTTTTTGCACTTGCTTTGTCCATTTCTATACACAGTCTAAGGTCCTAACTTGTTAGTATCTTTCTCAGCTACAGTTCATTGCTCAAAGAGATCTATTTATAAAGTCTCCAGTTGAATCATGATGTTGTGTCAAACCATGTGACATACGTTTTGTAGCCAGGGGCCATGATCGCAGCTCATATGCACATTAAATCTATGACATCTTACATTTTAACTATTGTGTAACTAAAGTCTTACTTGAAACATCTCTCTGACTTTCTGTTTGGGTAAATTCACGTTGAGCTTGTGGAGCAGCTGATGAACTTCTCCAATGCTTAAAGTGCCATCTCCATTTTTGTCGGCCTCAGAGAAAGTCTGCTGTAACCATGTACGACTGCAGTTAAGGCTGAACCACTGTTAGACTGAATAATAAGTTTAAAATTAAAGTGATTAATCATACTGTCCTCTAGAGACACATGACTAGCTGTATAAAGGATATTGATCTCGGGTGCGCTGTCTCCGGGCCAAACTGTCTTCATCACTGATACCAGCCATGAGGTACTTCAGCCCCGTGATCCAGGTGCGGGTCTCCTCTGCGTTGGTGGAGACCAGGTCCAGGGACTTCACTCGGGCCCCGTAGTAAATACTGAAGCAGCAGTTGGGATCGAAACGGTTGTCTGCGTAGCGCCTGAAGATCTCAGACTTTTTCCCCTCACAGACCTCATGGATGGAATCAATAGTTACTGAAACAAGAAAAAGATGGTGGTCATTCAGGTCCCACCTACTATAGGAAAAGAACTGTTTGTTTTGATCACTAATTCATGAAGAGTAGTTTATTTATATAATCTATTTTATCTATTATTCCAGTGTTTCCCAACCCTGGTCCTCGGGGAACACTATCCTGCATGTTTTAGATGTGTCCCTCTTCCAACACACCTGATTCAAATGACCAGCTCAGCATCACGCTCTGCAGAAACCTGCTGACGATCCTGGTCATTTGAATCAGGTGTGTTGGAAGAGGGACACATCTAAAACATGCAGGATAGTGTTCCCCGAGGACCAGGGTTGGGAAACACTGTATTATTCAATCATACTGTCTATGCTTTGTGTATTTCTATCTGCTATGTTGTTATAACCAGTGGTGGACACGGTGCATTTACTTGAGTACTGAACTTAAGTAATTTTTTGACTATCTGTACTTTAGTTGAGTATTTGTTTTGTTGGAAACTTATGACTTTAACTTCACTACATTTCAAAGACAAATATTGTACTTTCGACTGCACTACATTTCTAGGACGCTTATCGATACTTACTTTATATGCAGTCTATGCTAGCAACGCATTTCGGACAGTTTGTTCAAGTAGAGTTACCGTTGCGCATGCGGAAATGGGCAGGAGATCCGGTAGTGACCGGCAGCAGAACCAACCAATGAAGAGGGAAAAGGTGAAAGAGTACGGCTTTGATATTTGGTTTGTCTTTGTTTAAACGCTAAACAGCACGGTGGCCCTCTCAATGGGAAATTTGAGAACAAAAAAGCAAGACAGAACAGTCAACCGACAAAAAGTATTATTCACACTCTGCAGGAAGGAGTTTTATTTTCACCGAAGCACTTCCGGCTTAAAATACCACATTTACGGTAAGTATACGTTGGTCAGGGAGCGAGTCAGTCACTGAGAAAATAACACAGTAATGTTAGAAAATGTACTTTTGAATACTTATATTATTAAATGCATGTGCTTTTGAATCCTTAAATATTTTTTAAAAGTAAGTACTTTACTACTTTAACTTGAGTAAAATTTTGACAATGTAACTATTACTTGTAGTTAAGTAAGATTTGACCACGAGTATCAATACTTTGACTCAAGTACTGGAGTTGAATACTTTGTCCACCACTGGTTATAACTTAACTCTGCATGGCTTTGTTCTACTTTTTTAAATTATACCTTTTTATACCTAAATTATACCTAAATTATATTATTACCTTCAAATATGGGAATATTTTTCAGAATAGCCAGCGTATAGTTTAAGATTTGTGGCAGATTCTAAACATAAACTTGGTGATAAAACGTATTTTAATTTAAATCCGAAAGTGACAAATCAGCAGAATTTGCCAACTTATTGTTGTATGTAAAAGAAAGGATAAAGTCAGAACAGCAAAAACAAACTTGCTTAAATGGGTTGAAGGCCAACAACTATTTATAAGACCATCATAATCAGTAAATAACTGTGTGAACTTTTTATAGCCTCCAGATGGCACAAAACTTTAAACAAAAAGGGAGGCAATCGGATGCGATACCTTGATACAGCAATAGATAAAAGTGCTTATTCCTGCAAAAGTGTTGGTAGATTGAATTACTCTGCTGGTAACATTCACTTTTCTCTTTCCATATTATCAATGCTGTATGACTTCATCTTGAGGAAAACATCCAAAATCGACGTGAGCAGCCAGCTGATAGATACATTATCATACATTCACTTCTGCAGTTTTAGAGTTGCTCACTTTTGGCCTTGTCGTGTTTCCTGGAGGGCCGCCAACGGATGCAGGACTTGTGCTCGTCCAGGTAAAAGAATCGGACCAGTCCTTTCTTCTTCCCCTTCAGTTTGGTCATCTGAGTGCCAGTCTGCATGGTGCACATACACCTCTCCACTGCAGGGGAGCACAAACACACACAGCATGTATCATTAACATTAACATTAACAATTGCCAGCTCCTTTTAGTTCAGATTGTCAGAAACCCAGCTGGAGCATCACATTGTCATTTATTTCTAACCAACACCAGAGGGAGCAGAGGAACATAAACGATTCAATTTAATATATATTTTCTTTTGAGTATAACAAAATCTGGATAATCTGGGACCATTTATCTCAAGTTAGTGTTTCTTTTCCCGAGTCTGTATCATGTTGTTGTCTAAACTGGACTATTTCCAAGTTTAAAACACCTTAGTATTAATCTTGATATGCCAAGGCAATTTATAAAACACTACGTTAGTGATTACTGTGATGTTTGTGTCGGAAAACATTATGACAACACCAAAGGAAACCTGAAGCAGTGGAGACAGTTAGAGGTTGACCATCGAGCACTTGTTTATGAGATTATAAACTGCGTCACAAGGATTTAAGTGGCTGTTTGTGTGTTAATAACAAGAGGTATTTTTCAAGAAGAACATATACAATCCTAAACTGATTCATATTTATAAATCGACATTGTTAATTGCATTCAGCGGCATCTCAATGATACTTATTAGTTCTTCTGACTTTTATTTAGTGATATTTCTTCAGGCTTTTGTGTAATGTTTTTTTAAATAACTAAAAAAAAAAGCGTAAGAAAAAGCAGTATGTTTTTTTTTTGCCAACATGCAGTTCATTGTTTATTATGTGCAGTGAGCAGGTAACCTTTGTTTGTAATCTGAAGCTCAGATACATGTGACGCATCCTGGCACATCATTCAGGCTAATCCTAAAGGATTGTCTACAGTCCATATGCCCATTATCTGCTTCACTGCTCCTGTAGTCTGCTGTATGTGCAACCCCCACATTTTAAAGGCCATTTGCAGTAAATGATCACAGCGGGTGTTTTAAAATCACAACCTCCAGTTCAGAATATCGCACCATTCATATGCAATATGTACCCAGTTAAAATCTCCCCTTCAGTTTGTTAGCATCACTGCTAAACAACCTGTTGATATTCTGCAGTAATGTATTTATTAGCAGTGAATGTGTCTTACCTATCTGACCCAGTCTCCATTTAGGTTGTGCGACCACACTGCCACCGATCCAGAAAAACTCCTCTGCCAGTCTGGAGATGGATGCCTTCTGCCAGAGTTTTGGGGAGGTCATAATTGAATGGGTGGATGTATTCAGGGCGCTGGAGGCCTGTTTCGCCTGAGGAGAGGAGGCCCTGGCCAGAGATGGGGAGAACTTTCCAGACGACAGAGATCCTAAAGACTGAAAGGTAGTCTTCTTCGGGGACTGAGAGGACAGTGGTGGGCTGCCACTCGACCCTGGAGACAGTGGTGCCATGGCTGGGCTGATGTTGATCCCTGGACTGTTCATTTGGTTCCAGCTCTCCTGTCCCATCCACACCACACAGAAACTCACCTTCCTCCTCACTCTGCTTCACAGAGCACAGCTTGTTTCAATGTCAGCATATCTTCTTTTTCCAGTCACAGTCTTCCCCTACGGGAGCAGGGAACAGTATTCCCGTCCTCGTCATCTCATGTCCAGTGATCCAGTGGAGCGGCCATGGTGCTCCTCTTTGTTTATTTTTTGCTCCCAGGGAAGCCTTTCAGAGAGGAAGTGTGCAACTTATGTGAGTCACTAAATCTTCCTCAAGCTGTAATCCTAAAGCGAGGCTTCAGCCTTGCTTTCATGGAGGGATTTTCACGCAACCAGTAAGCCTCTGAAGAAAGAGAAAGGAATAGGAAGGGTGCAAATATTCATTTACCTACACCTGCAAGAGTCACAATCATTACAAAACACTGAAAATGAAGTAGATTTAATTAACTGTCTTCATAATAGATGGTGATATCATTTTAAAGTTAGAGTTATTAGGCTAAGAAGAAGCTTTAAGTATCCTATTTTCAACTGTGTGCATTGATTTCCCCCTAGAGGCAACAGTGTGACATACAGTACATGTATATACTGTATATAAGTGAAAACACCTGTGTGGGGCCTGTAAGAAGTGACATCAAGAAAAGGTGTTACTGAACAACACCTCATAAAAACCAGGTGTGTCAGGCTGATGGCCTGAAGCTGGAAATGTTAATGAGACAGTATGTTTCCCAGGAAAGACATTATGACACACCGCAGGAGGAAATGTGCAGGTGTACATGGTATTTAAGTAATTAAAACAGCTCGAATCCATTCAGCTGTTCAGTTTCCATAATATATAAAAAGCCTTTTTATTACATACTACACTATGACAATTTCCATGAAAAACAAAACTATGGCATTTGTTGTTTCAATTTTGTTTTTAAATTATATTTTATGATGTACTTTATGATTTATTTTACAATATAATTTACTGTGACTTTTATAAATAACATACTATGATATGACTTTTTCATGACATACTTGACTATGACTTTTTATGACAAATTCTACTATGATTTTTTTATGACAAACTCTACTGTGACTTTTTATGACATACTTCAGGCGCTACAGGTGCATCAAGTCCAGGACAAATAGACTTAAAAGCAACTTCTACCCCAGAGCCATTACCCTGCTGAATACTAACATGCAATAAACTGCCAGTAGACTCTATTTATTTATTTATTATGTTTGAATCATAATGCCCATACACTTTACATATTCTGAACACATACACACATCTGTGCATTAACTGTTAAATGCTGATGTTGAATGTTGTTTTAATGTTTTGTTTTGTTATGTGGTCTCCACTTTAAGGCATAAATCTTACTTTTTTCTGTTTTTATAACATACTATAAATTGACTTTTTATGACATACTTCACTACCATGACTTTTTATGACATACTATGACATTTTTATTATATACTATATGATGATTTAAAATGAAAAAAAAAAATCAGGTTCTGACCTTGTTCATTATGAATTTTTTTAGGCCATGTCTAAAAGAAAAACTAGTGATTTAGAGTGTGTGTGTGTGAAGAGTTAAATTTTACGCATCCAAAGTCCTTTAACAACAAAACACAGTAACGAACGTGTAGATTATCAGTGTCGTCTACTGGCACCATCCAATGATATTCACACAACAGTCACCCCGAATACAAGTAAACATCAGCAAGCAAACATCCTGTACTAACAATAGCAATATTAGTATGCTGATGTTTAGCTGATGTATGTTTGTTATTTTAGTTTAGAGTGTTAGCTTGCTAATATTTGCTAATTTTCACAAAATACAAAGAAAATGTGAGGTTGTGAATGTTGTTTTAGTTGATTTAATTATTTATTCATGAACCATAAATTAATTTCTGAGGTTTGTGAGGTCGCTGATGATTTAAAGTTCAGGTTTCATCAAAGTCATTCGGCTTTTTTTGTCTGAAAAACATGACTGTGAGCTCGAATCTTTGAAACGTTACCCTGGACCAAACTGGTAGCAATTTAGACAAACCAACTGACGTCCCTCATACAGCTAAAAATACATCAATGCACATGCAAACATGCAAGTATACTGTGGTGAACACACACACACACACACACACACACACACACACACACACACAAACACTTCTCAGAACTCAGTAGGATTGATTTAGATTTTAATGGGTATTATACAAGTTTTCTGAAGGAAAAAGAAAACATTGAAACAAGAGGCAAGTGAAACCCCACTTCCAAACCAAAACTACAACAGCATCAGTTAACAAAATGGATATTGCTATTACACTGTACCCAACAAATACTGAGCAAGGGTATTATAATGATAAGACATAAAAGTGTTTCTTGACTAAAATATACGAGAGCACCTAAGGTTTGAACCATGAAAAGGTGTAAATGTCTACTCTATCTGACGAGGGAGCCGGAGGCGCAGAAAATTAAAATCCATTTTTCAGTTTTTGGTCTGTGGTTTAATATATAATCTATGATTCATCAAATAATAAAGATCTCAAAAAAACAAGAAGGGAGAAATTAATTAATATTCTATTGGTGTGTCAAACCAACAAAAACTACCGATAGGTCAAGTTCACATGGTTTAAACCAGCATGTCCATCTGCTCTGGTAAATGCCCTGTGATTGCAATGACACTCAGGGATCAGCAACAATGAAACTGCAGTTTTGGAAATCCAAATATAGTCTCTTTTTGGTTTCAAGTAAGAGCAAAAAATAATATTCATAATCAATTTAAGTCTGGAGCAAGCAAACATACCATACCAACAAATATCTTATTTACAATATTATTGTATTTACATCAGAGGATATTGAGGGAAAGTGTATTTAAATTCAAAGTTTATGTTAACTTGTAATTTGAAAAATGTAACAGGGAGTACAATGCACAATGCAAGGTTCTTTCTTTAAAAAGTGCAATTCCTTTTCTTAAAGTAAAAAAATATATATCCATATTTTGTATATATGTAGAAATGTTGTTCATATAAACAGCAATTGTTGATTTAAGAGCCCTAAAACCAGTGACTAAAAATGAATGCTTTCTGTTGATAGGCAGCAAATTATTGTAGAATATAAATTATTTGACAGTACTCCATAGAAAACCAGAAGTACCGCATTTCAACATAAACAGACAGCTATTGAATGTTTTTTTTTCTTTTAGGAGTGTGTATGTAGACTTATCGAGACTAATGTGGGCAAAGAATCTCTGCTATTCACCACATGGTTTGGTTGCAAAAAACATTACTGGAGAACAACAACAAAAAGTAACACTTCCATAAAATATCTAAGCATAAAACAGTGGTGGACCTGAAGGCAGCCCACACAACCTCCAATACTTCAGGTTTACAAAATACAAAAGGTAGATAAGCTGGTATACATGCGTACATATTTGTATATGGATGTTTTTTTTTTTTCTTGCCTGTGGAATAACAGTGCTGCGCAAGCAATATTTCATAAAAAGTACATCATCTCTACACAGTTATAAAAAGCAAGCGGATATTAAAAGTAAATAGTGGTAAACTTGTGTCTCTTGTTTCCAGTGGTCTGCAATGACACCTTGAAGTGTACCAATATTTTGTGGCACCAAGAGTTTCATCATCTGCTCGTGTTTCACCAGTCGCAACATGTTTCTTCCCTTCATATTCAAGTAGTGTTATGTAGCTATATTTGCACATCATAGAATAGCTTATACCAAAACAAGATCCTTGGACAGCGTCAGGTGTCTAACCGAGGGCTCTGACGTCACTGGAAAGATGTGTTCATCACTGAAGAAGTCTTTCTTATGTTCACGCTCGATAACATGCTCAGACATCATGCTACTTTCCAGTTCATTTCATAAAATTCATATTGTCACAATAATATCGATGTATACCGAATCATATTATATATGACAAATTTTCCTTTACAAAATTGACTTTGCCTTTTGCAGAGTTTCTTTTCTCCCAACAGGAGTTGTAACAAAGTCCTTAAACATGCTCCTTTTTATTGAGTCTTTCTGTCCGGGTTTAAATGTGCAACTTTAGGATCCATTGGTGACTTGTGTGGTCTGTCTGTGTGCATCTGTGCTTGCGTCCTTGGACTCTCCAGGAGGACTGCTGTTGGCCTGCAGGGCCAGCTGGGTTTGCAGGTCTTTAACAACGCTCTCCAGGCTCTGCCGAGCTTCTCTCTCCTGCTGCAGTTCCTGCCTCAGCTGCTCGCGGTCGGCCTCTGCCTGCTGTAGCTGCACGTGCAACTCCTCGATCTGCGAAACACAGAAAGCGCTCGGTGTAAATGAAAAAGAAACAAGGAACTGGAGCCGCAATAACAAGTAGAAGCAATATTTCCCCGTGGTTTTGGTGGCCATGGGCATCTCAGAGACATCTCACCTGAGTAGAGTACTTGACCCGTAGACGCTCAGCTTCACAGCCTTTGTCACAAACGCGCATCTGTCTCTCTCGTTCCAACTCTCTCTTCAGCCGCCCACAGGACTCCTCTGCATCCCTCATCTTCCTCTCCCAATCCACACGAAGGCGTTCAATCTCCTTTCGCAGGTTGCGCTTGGCTTCGATAGCCTCACGAAGACGGCCTTTTTTAGCCACCCTCACAAACTCCAGTTCCTGCAAAAAAACAGAAAGAGTCAGAGTCATCACATATTTAAAATTAATATTTAATGGAACAACACTGTCTTCTCATTCATCTATCACAGACACTAGTATTTCACAAAGAAGATGCTGTACCTGCTGCAGACTGCGTTTAGCTTGCACAGCAGCCGCCAGCTTCTCCTCCTGCTTCACTCTCATCCTCACAATCTCCTGCAGGAGTTTTTCCCGGGCTTCTTTGGTGTCCAGGCCGGCGTAGAGCATCTGTCTCATGGTGTCCATCTCTGGGCAAACAGTCCCTGGCAGCCAGGGAGGCCTCTCCTGAGCCTGGGTGCTGCACTGAGGCGTCAGAGTCTGAGACACACTGGTGGAGGCTGAGGGAGGTGAAGCCAGGGAGGAGGCTGGGACTGGATCTGAGGAGAGCCACATTTCACAAATTGAGATTAGACAAAATAGGATAAAACTGCAAAAGAGTAACCACAAGAACATCGAGTATAAAAGATACAGAGTGTAAGAAATAGTCCCTAACACAATAAGAACAAACACTAGAAAAAAAAACAAAAAACAGAAGCATTGCACATGAGAAGACGATGGTTAAACTACTTTAATACTAAAATGTTACACAGGGATGTTACCTGTGTTGTAGTTTTAGTTAATGACTGTGCTTTACCCCTTCGGAAGAACTGAATGTTTTTCTGGCTACATCAGGGGAAAATATGTCGGCAACTATTATTTGTCTTGTACTTCCTCCATTCAACACCAGGGGGCACAGTTGCACAGACATCACCCACAGCCAGACACACTGTGGCTCATTTCCAGTAAGGCTTACTGTGTAATAAAAGTTGTAACTTAAGAATCTGAGTCTCAAATACACAAAATTGCGTAATGTGCGATTATTCTCTATATTTTGAAGTGTTTTTTTTAAATCCAGACAATGGGCGACACTTACTGTCATCACAGTCATCCACATCAATCTCTCCATCTGTGTCGACGTCTTCGGCTCGGTTGGCGGCGTTGGAATGGGACGCTTTTGCTGTCAGCTGTGCGTCGCCATTATGCAGCTCCTGCCTGGAAATGGCTGCGGGCCCCCTGCCAGGAGTGTGGCTGTCCTTGGGATGGACCGGAGGGGCCAGGGGAGCTAGTGTCAGATTGGGAGCAGCCAAAGTGTCCTGATTCTTTGAGCAGCGCCTGAGGAGAAAACACAATGAAAGTAGTTTATTAGTAACCAGCTTGATTTCACAGATAATGTGTGTGTGTGTGTGTGTGTGTGTAACTGATTCTATCACCGCTTTGTTTAGAGGACTCACCTCTCCAGCTCATTTTGAGCAACCGGCTTCTCTTTTTCGGCTGCTTTAGGAGACCAGGGGCGGAAAGCAGAGGGCCTCTGTTTCAGTTGGACCTGTTTCAGATCCTGGAACAACAAACAAAACAACAAGCTCGAATAAAACCAGTAAACTACCAGTAGGACATGAAATCAGCCGTGACGCCTGCGTTCAAAAGCCCCCTTCATTAAACAGCTGAATGACAAGAGGTCATACATAGATGATAATGTAATGACTGAAAGGAATAGCAGCTCTTAACGTCACACTGCTGACCTTTAATCTTAACGGCAATTCTGTTTTCACACTGGAAACACAGACACAATACGAACCTTGTGTGCAGACTTTGACAGCGACTGTAACCAGTCAGGTTTTCTGTCCCTGTCGGCCGATGGAGACTGTAATTTGTCGAATTTGGACCTCTTGGCCGGGATCGGGCTGGGAGACTGTAGAGAGGAGAGAGAACAGACAGTTAATCATCACGATCTTTCCAGAGATAAAGTGCAGATATTACATCATGGAGTACAGTGGATATATCAAGAGCCCACAACTTCTAAAAATGCTACCGTATGACTGTAAATGGCATTATTCATAAGCAACACGGGGATTTGTCAGAACATGAAGTGATGTTTTACAATTTTGTCCTACAGAATAACAGCAGAAGGTCAGAGAAGGAAGAAAAATTATACAAACAGTGGAGAAGTCACAGAGAGGCAAGGAGGATAGAAGATGCATCTGTGTAAGCGTTCAGTCTCTGAGCTTGGCGTGTGTGTGTGTGTGTGTGTGTGTGTGTGTGCGTGCAGGGCTTTGAGCTGAGCAGACACTCAAGCTGGTCTGGCTGGCAGCCAGAAGGGCTACATTGCTCCCTGCCAGGCAGAAGAGGCGCCGTCAGGTGGAGCAGATCGACTCCCCGGACCACAGAAATATTGCAATACAGAGACAGAGGCAGACAGAGAGGAAGACAAATTAAAGTAATTGCACTCAGATCTGACAGACGATCGAGTAGAAGTGTTCTGAAACGGCTGCACATTAACGCAGAGCTGCCGAGTCATGTACGGTTGGAGGGTGAGCTGAAAACCCGAGGAGGGAAGCATCTGCCTTGTTAAGTACCACAAAAGACTGAACCTTGTATAAATTGGGTGCCTGTGTGTGTGTGTGTGTGTGTGTGTGTGTGTGTGTGTGGCAAGCTGCAGGACCATGTGTTAAGATAGCTAACCTCCCCAGCCCTCAGGTCTGCACTTGTCAGACAGAGGATATGTTTACCTAGGAAGGCACAGAGGCCAGCACAGACCTGCCTGTCGCTCTCTTACTCACTACTATGACATCCTGCCTCCAGGAATGGCAAACACTCCCATCTCCTCGTCTGCATGTGCGATTCAAGACAAATTATTACTCTGTCTACCTTCAAAATCCTCAATGGAAAACACTCGGGCTGCGTGTGCTTGAGAAACCTTATAATCGCCGCTTTGCTGTAATCACCTAAAGATGGAAATCAATGACAAACTTCATTTAGCGAGAAGCCCGGCTGGTAATGAATCACGTCTCACAGATTCTCTACACAAAGCCAGACTCTGCGTGAGTGTGTGTTTGTGTATGTGCGTGTGCTCTCACACAGCTATGTGTGGGTGTTGGGACGCGTGGGGAGGTGTGTGGGTAGGTTGCGGGTGTAGACACGCATATGTGTGTGTGGGAGGTTCTGTGTATTTGTAGGAGTGTGCACGTCTGATGCTCAGGGGTGGAGGTGTTAAGTCAGGTCTGGCACTGCATACCTGAAACACAGATACCACAGTCTGCTGGAGTTGTGAAACATAATTTGACTAATTAAAACACTTTGAATAATTGAAAAAGTATTAAAAGTTTTATTTAATTGCTTTGTCATGAATAAAGTCATTTACAAAGCTTTTGTATTTTCTGCTTCATTTCACCGTGAACTGAATGAATTTGGGGGTTTTGTGTGTAAAATGGACAAAACATGCAAAGCAACGCTCTGATGATACGTTGGGCTGTGGGAGAGTCTGCTCACTGTTTTTTTTCTCTCTCTTTTTTTTCTGGCCGTGCGTAGACTAAACTACAAAATGGCTTCCTCCAGACCCCCTGATCTGCTGAAGAAACACAGAGTAACGTTCTCTACTCCTAGTTATGAAAGCTAAACAGGAAGGCTGCTGGAGTAAAATGTTACAGATTGATCCATAACTAAAATAAAACTTTGAATCCTGCCTCCACAGCTGCAGATCTTAAGTTTCATGAGGTGTACATGACATGGCTGTCTGGACACTCCCCTCACGTGTCCCTGCCTCACAAATGTCTCTACCTGTCGAACCAGTCACTATACTACACACACACACCCATTAACATGCACAGCGTATGTTTGGTTTGCTACTGTAGGTTAATTCTTTTAACCCAGACCTCTTCCGCCTGACGGCGTCCTGCTCAGCAATTGTGACTCGACCCCTCACCTGCCTGACTCAAGGCCAGTGGTATTCTAAGAACTGCTGCCCTGGTGTAATCAGACTCTGTAATTACTGACGTGACTGTTGTTTTCCTGACAAAGGATGTCTGCCTGTCTGGTACTATTTCTACCCTGAGGTTTGCAGCTCCAGGAAGACTATGAGCACTAGACATAATAGAGCCAGAAAACAGACACTCCCAGACACCACAAGGGACCTGCTGGCTAAATATGACACTGACCTCACAGGAGAGCAGCCGCACGGGCTTTACTCACCACCACATCATAGACATAGCACAGCCACGGAGTCATAACAGCCTCCTTACACATCCTACTGCCTTGCAGATCCCACAGAGCCAGGATAGGACATCCATCCCTCCCTCCCTCCCTCTTTCTCTCTCTCTCTCTCTCTCTCTCACACTGGTAAGAGAGGGAGACTTCCTCTGAGGAGTTTGCTTTGGCCGAGTCCCCTGTGGGAACTGAGTCTTGAGTGGGAGGGGGGTGGGCCAGGAGAGGGGGACCACAGAGGAAGCACTGAGCTGAAGGAATGTATACTTGAAGGCCAAGTACAGCCTCCCCTTTCAGACTCCATTCAAGCATTGCCCTTTTCAACTCGCTATTGTATGATATTTCTTTGAGGCGCTGTAATGAGGGAGCAGTTCAAAGCAAACCTGTAGGCTAAACAGGGTCTAATAGCAGATGGGCAAGAGCAGACATGCTTTATTTTTTAATTAGTGCTACATAATGGCATGGTAATACAAGGATAAGCCCCGGCTACTTTCACGCCAGCATGGAAGATAATCACAGACACACCACACACAGCAAACATATCAATATCTGCTGGAAGAGCACACGTTTGACCTACTCGGGTAATAATTTGTCGATAGCATGCTAACTGGAGCGTGGCTGGGATTGAACTGTTTTTTCACTTTAACATGGAGCTGATCCACAGGATTTGTTTATTGAATGTTGATGTAGTAATTCTGGGACTAAGGATCAAGGAAATTCAAGATTAAAAAAAAAATAAAAAAGTTGAATCCTGACATCTTGAACTCCACCACAGAGAAAGCTGATTAAAAGGTCAGTTCAACAAAATTACAAAAAAGAAACAGCATTTCTTCTTACTGTGTATATGTAAAATATTATAAATATCCAGCAAGAATGTGACTTTTCAAAACACATCACAGAACAATTATTGCGAACAATGTTTTTTATAGAGACTACTATCTTGACACAGACACTAGTAGCCATCAGGGAGACTGAAGAGGGAGTGAGAGCGTGAATATATATGCAGAAAGCAGCGAGGACGGGGACGGACGAAGAGGAAAGAGGGATGGTTGGACAGAATCAAACAAGATTGGAGGTATTAGGTTAACAAGACTAATACCTGCAGGTATCAGGCTTGACAGGTGGTGAGAAGCGTGTTTAAGGTGTGGCACTCACTCCTGAAGCAAAGTCATATAACAAATCTGTTTTTCTTTCTAACCTTGTACTATGACCCTATAACTGTGTGAGTGAGGTGACGCTGGTAAAAATATTTCAGTAATAGCTTCTCCTCTCACCACCTCGTAAAAAAAAAAAGAAAAAACCTGTCTTACTGTCTGAGTAGAAACTACAGCGGTGAGTAAATGAAACCCAGTGTGCCTATTCAAATAAAACACCAGTTAAGAAAATAAAGGGTTTCTGCCTACTTAACTTAACTCTGAAATATGACTAATTAAATTTATCAAACAGGGCAAATAAGAAATAAAGGTCTGCCTTGGTGGTAGCAGTATTCTCATCTCGTTATCAGCAAAAAGCAAATTAGCGTATTTCTCAAAATGTTCTCAAAAAGTTCCTTTCATCACGTCACCTCCCGTTACTATATCTTGTTGACAGGTCTTTTAATTTCTCTCACACACACACACTTGGAGGTAGGTTGTGATAGAATGCTAAAATTGAAACTCTGGCATCTGTCGTGGCACCAAAAAAAAAACTCTAATGAAATTATCAAGAAACAAAACATGGAGGCAACACTCATGCGGCGAGACAAAAATAGTTTCCCCAGCTGAACTTCCTCGGGCAACGGTCATACAATACCGACACACGCTGCATGATAGCACGGCATTAAGAAAAGTGCACAGCAACAAGACACAACAGTTTCAGATTACGGCCTCCTTTCCCCTCCTAAACCCCTGAATGTAATCCCCAGATCGACATGTGCTTAGTGGGGCGCTGTCTCACTCAAGGGCACACCAACTGGCAAGGCTCACTTGGGTAACAGCCTTAGTTGGAAGTGAGAGAATACTAGTTTTAGTAATCTGATCCCTGTCGTTTGGTGTGGATGGTCACAGGGATGCCTCCAGCCCTCTATTCAACTCTCACTGCATAAATTGTGCGACAGTCCCTTGATTTATATAAAGCCCTGTGGTCACCTTGTAACAGCTGGGGGAAAATTATTGGTGTCTGCCCAGAATATCCCTGAAACTTCATCCCTATTCCACACAGATACAGCTCAAGCTCCCATTTCCCCCTTAGCTTAATTTATCAATCTGCTTTGTCTCCATCGGGTCCAGTTTGGAGATATTTTGTTTATGTAGCTGAACCGAGCCATGGCAGCACAGTCACACACAAAGACAGGCCCAGGGCTTGGCATAAGGTCGGCATTACAGTAAAGCTTATTGGATTGTCCTAATTGTCTTTGGGATTGAGACTTGATGAGGTCTGAGGTGGATGCGGGACAAGCTGCTGTTCCTAAAGGTGGAAAATCTCATCAGATCCACACAGCTTGACACATTTAGCTTCACGGCAGAGCAGCAGAGAATTAAAGTAGGGCTCTGAAATTGTCGACCATTCATAAAGTGAGCGGCACAGGATCTAATGACCCACGTGGCAACTTTAGATATGTTGGTACTCCTTCACATAGAGTAGTGTGCCTTATCTGAATGTAACTAAATATGTGTGCAGATATTTTTGGCTAATTGATGACAGAAGACACAAGATGTAAACATAATATTTGCATATTATCCCTGTGGTAGTCTAATATTCATTCTCCTTTTAGCTCCGATTTGGGCTCCTCCATCTTCTGAGGACACTTTAGTTCCTAGACACTTTGGTATGTCAGCTGTTTTGTGCAAGAGAGACAGTATGAAGCCTTTTCAAAGCATTTCACTGAACAACAAATTCCGGCTATATCCAAAAATGTTATGAGGGCGGTGAGAGTGACTCAAAAAGGCAACGGTATGGGCTGTAAAACTGAGGCAATTAGCTAAAAGGCATCATAAATCTCCACAGAGCTGAACAGCACATTATTAGAATATCTTGTGGTTCACTGCTAACAGCAAATCTTTTGACATACTTGTGATGTTAATATTCAGATCTCCTCCTTACTAGGTCACATTTGTCCATGACTAAAAAAGTTAACTGTAAGTCTGCCAGTTGCAGTAAGTATATTTGACTAAGTTCCAAAGTAAATCCAAGAGTTTTCCCTGATTTTGGTACACATCGCTTAATATTCAGACCTTGCACTTTTTTCCTCCACTTGTATCAAAGTTCAGCTTTTTTCTTTACATAGATATGTATCGTGGTGAAGACACATTGCATTATTTTGCACTGGATTCACTTCATCCAAATGTGGATTAAAACTATTAAAACGCACTAAACTCTCTCTAATCTTCTGCTGACAGGTTTTCTTTCTGTTGTCCTCATCATGAAAAAACCTGTTCCCGAATGAAATGATTTGCCTGTGTGTGCATGAAGAGATCATCTCTCCGGTGCGAGCGAACAAAAAGAAAGATTACTGTACCGCCGCATGACAACAAATGAATTCCAATTCAGGTCCAAACATGGCAACCAAAACAACAGGACGGGCCCGGCCACCTTTCTGTTGACAGTGGTGTCCGAATCACTCTCTCGCACCGAGGATGACCTCACAGTAAAAAAGGGCGCATAAGTTATTTCAACAGACACGGAAACCTGAGACCGAACGACAAGAAACAGATATCACTGCGGATTACATTTTATTAGCATGAGCATGTTTGGTATGGTTGTGAGTCAAACTTATCTTGGGAAATGAACCGTGCTCTGTGACTGGTGTATTTATGGATGCACGAAGCGCCAAATTCAGCGGATAGTTGTCATCCCCCCCC
>OOFC01030070.1:25796-69480 GCA_900323345.1 Pseudochromis fuscus | reverse complement strand
ACCCTCTATACTATTGGAATAGGAGAACTACACAGCTGATCACATGATCTGAAGGAAGCTGCAAGGCTGCATCTACAAACCATTAAAGGCAGAGAAACACTTCCTCTCTCCTGCACACACACACACACACACACACACACACACACACACACACACACACACACACACAGACGCACACACACAATGCCTTTATGCTTCTATTAACATTTAGCACACTTATAATGTAGGAGCAGCTGCAGTGCTGACCAGGAGGCCGGAGGGGATGAAGGTTAACGAGAAACACAGAGAAAGAGCAACGGCAGACTCCACGATGGTGAAATTTATTTTAGTACCTATGATGGATGAAGGGAACTCTTACTCGAAACGTTTTCACACAACTTTCAGGAACATCATGAATTTCTGTGGAAATTTGATTCATGAAAAAAACACTACTTTGGTTTTGGGTGACTTGAGTGCAAAACACATAACTCTAATTATTTTAGGCTGAAGTGTTTTTCTTCAATCAGTGGATACTGAGAGAAAAAAAAAAAGACAATAAGCACTGAACCAATTTTAGATGCATCAACCCTGGAGTACACAGCACTACTCCAAACTGTCTATGTGCTCTCAAAATGAATGAAGGGAACTGAGAGAAAACCTTTATCAGTGCTACAGGCTTGTGGTCGAGAATACCTCCAACGGATAAAATGAAGAAATTCTTAATGTAATGTAGCTGCTTTTACATTACAATCAATATCTATTATCAATATATATTTTTCAAATGTCACTACATCATGCAGCAGCATTGCACAGTATTTCACAGCATATCTGTGGCTGTTTCCTGACTTTCATACATGTGTGCGTGCCTTCACAGAACTTGATCTCTGTTGTGCAGCAGTGCCAACGCCATCTTTGCCATGCAAGCTTAATCCCTTGGCATTACACTGACCCTCATCTGATTCTCTGCCGGTGATGCATCTCTGTGTTTTAAATTATCTATAACCTTTAACTTCACCTAATAATGTGGGGCATGGTTATTATCCACATTTTTTTATTTGTTTTTAATGTTTTGCGATATTATATTTTTGAAATGGCATGAACCACTGTGAATCTGGAAACATTTACACTTCACCAGCTACAATGTAAACAATACTGATTTGGTTCAATAACTCTGATGCTGGACATTGTTAGCAGTGTATTTGTGCGCATGAAAAAAACAAGGGAGGGATTTCTAAATATAAAATTAATTTAATTTGAATTACTGAGATTTTAAATTGCAGACAAAGATTGCAATAGCTTTTGTAACATTTCTGGGAATTTAAAAAGAATGTAAAATAAATAGACTTCTTTGATAACAGTAAAAAAAATGGCTGTATTTCAGAAATTTAATTTCAACATAACTTTTTTTTCTTTTGCAATATCTCTGTCTATTAATACACTTCTAGTTAACAAAGTATTTTAGCAATTTGGTATTGCACAAAGCAGGAGAGGTCGAACTATCCTCTCTTTCAGTCAATCAAATCAAATCCATACAGCTGAACAGCAACTGTTATTATGCCCTCCCTGCAGGTAAGCAATGTCCTGGTCTTTCAAACGTAATGCCCCCAGTTTCTGTCAGATACAGAAGTCTGATAATGTTTTTTTTTACACAGATTTGACAGGATAAAAGATGGTTTTCATAGGTTAAAATGTACTCTCTATGGTGATGCTAATGTGTACAATTGATAGACTGTTCAGATGCTCAGAAAAATATTATTTCTGAGCATCTGAGACTCAACAATCTGTGAGATTGCAACCGCAGAATAATAAAACAGGTTTCTGGTTTGTCACCGATAAAAAGAAACTCTGCTCCTTCCAAAACAGTTCAGTGTGTTAACAGACTATCATCTCATCAGAGGCTTGATTTCTCCAGACCCTGGTTTGTCGCTGATAAGCACGTCTCTCTGCCTGTATGCAGGGAAGTGTGCACTGTGTTGTCGCTGTTAGCCAGCTCCCCCTCTACCCTACAACAAGACAGCGAGTCCAGTGTCTGACTGGCTGAGTTTTAATCCTGCAGATTAATACTAATGCCATGGCAAATAAGGCAGCGATTAAAATGTCACAGGATAACCTCTCCACAACCCAAACAGTAACCGCTCCAAATACAGAGACCATTATATCACTGGCAGTACCTGGTACTGGACGGCTCCTCCGCACCTCCCTCGCAGGGCAGAGACGGTGCAGAAGTCGGGACAAGGGGGGAGGCCTCGGAGACTGATGGAGGCCTGGGGAGCTACTGCATGAGGACTGCTGGTTAACAGGCCTGGACCTCCAGTGTAGACTGACAGGCCAGCTAAACAATCACTGATCCAAGTTAGCCATGGAGAATACGACAGACCACCCCGACGGTTTTATCAAACTAGAAGAGGGATGTAAATATCAATTACTTTAAGATGAATCAATCAATTAATTATGGTTCAATGAAAAAAAATTTGCAAAAAAATGCTGTTAAGACTTTCTTAGAGCCTAATGTATCATCCCACTATCACATATTGTATTAGCCGTGCAGACTGATAGAGCACAGACATTTACCCAGGTCCTTCCCACCAGTGTAATTCAAAGGAGAAACAAGCAAGACCACATAGTTTGTGTCCTATTGTCTTTTTTCTTTAACAAAAAATGCTGCTGTAAAAACATTTCTGACTGTTAACCTCCAGACAGGTTCAACTGTCTCTTTCCTCAGTTAATGTACATTTCTTCAGATATTACTAACAACAACAGGTTGCCAGGTTTGTACTTTGATGGGTGCTTGCGTTGCCAGTTACCTTTTTTACTTCTCTGTCGGTGTCATTATGAATGGACAGAACCTCTGGAAAGGTCTCGATTCATTTTGCACTGCATCCAATTTCTGGTCTAGACACACTTGGTTGGCACACTTGTTCCAACTGCTTCCCTAATTATACTATACTTCGTCCTTTTCTACAAACAGCAGTGGCTTTCCAGTCTCCTAACTGGTCAATTCAGCATTGCCAAACGGGTTGCCTGTTAACCTCTTTCATTAATTGCTCCTCTTCAGTAACCTAATGCTGCTTGTGTTGCCAGCACCTGGACTGACAGTAACTAATTCTTCCCTCACCTCAGGAACCTTCTGCTCCTTCTGTTATGGACATCAGGTTCTCAATTATGCATCTGGCTGATCTGCTTTACTATTACTGCCACAAAGTCCTGCTATTCCAGTTATTCATTCAGCTACCTCCTATCATTACCAGCATCAGGTTGCCAGTTACTATTTCTGCTTATCTCATCTCACTTCAGTAGTCGTCTACTGTTTATGTTTCCACACGTGGTTCGAGTTTTTCATTCTGCTACTCTGGCATCAGTTCAGTCTGCTTGTAAGGTGTTTCTGTTACCGACAGGTTGCCAGCTTCTCATTTGCAATATGTTCCTCCTTTACCATCTTACATGGTTGTGAATTGTATACCTGGTCATCATCATAACATAATTACTGCGAGTTCAGCTGCAAGCTAAGGAACCACTTCCACTTACCATTCGTATGCTTGAGAATTTGGGGCTTTGCTGAGTATTGTCGCAATGGTAGATCCATCCCAAAGCCAACTTGCACTCACACATTTCATCTTCAATAAACAATTCAGTTGCATCATTTAATAATTGAAGAAACAGCAGTAACTGCCAGCATGGTAACACACAACTAATTTCAGCCTTCAACGAATCGCAAACAGCCTTGTAACCAATGAGCCATCGATGTCTGGGCCTTTTTCAAAGTGTTAAAGCAGCTCACCGGTTTGCTGAGCTGCGGTTTGCCTTGCCACCGTGCCTTCAGGGTAACCCGAGCCACATGACCACATGCCCCTTGAGCAGCCAGTGGAGAGGAGGGCAGGTGGCAGGTTTATTTGGAAAGATGAAAATGGGATGAATACCAGAGGTTAAGAGGTGTGAGGGGACAGGAGGGGAGGGGGCAGGAGAGGATTTAGGGGAGGAGGCCATAAAAACTGTGAGAGGGCGAGGTGAAGTTAGGGTCACTGCTCACTCAGGGTCCCATGTGATGTCATTTCACCAACACAGCATACGTCCTGAGAAACTACTCGGGAGCTAATTGGTTGAACCGAGGTAATAAATCCTCCTGAAATTTATAGATACCATTCTGGTCATTCTGTTGAAATGCTGCCTTCCTGGTCACCAGGTTAGAAAACCTAATCCCTGCTCCGGCACTGTTGTTCCTGTGAGCATTTAAACAATGACGCTCTGTGAAAGCTAAAGCTAAAGACATTCTTTTTGTTCAATTAGCTTTGAACTTCAAATTTAGCCTGTAACTATTGGAAGCTTAAGATCATGTCATTTTATGCTACATCACTACATAGTAAGTATTTTTCTAACAACCAGACAGCTGCTCTGTTTGAAAACTGCTAATGGGTCCATTAAGATAGATGGGAAATAGTACAAATAAAATAGCTCGTATTAAAGAGCAGTAAGGAGTCTTGACGTAACTGAAGAGAATTACAGCTACAGAAAAGAAAATAGGAGAAAACCAGTGGGTTTTCTGAGTGCTTAACCAATTAACTGTCAACCCATTTTCAAAACAACATCAGGAGTTATGGCCTCTGAAAATGTTCTGCTCTCGCTGGCAGAGTGAGAATCTGGCTCAAATGAACAACGGCCTCACAGTGTGAGAGTGTGTGTGTGTGTATACAGTAATATTTGACAGAGATCAAATGGCATTTCACTTGTTTCCACTTGTTCAAGGAATTGTCTGTAAGGGAAATAGGGGATAAAACACCCACAACATCCGTTCCTAAGATCACACATTCCATCCTTAAACACTGGTTTTGTTTCCCTCCTCCGTTCATAGGAAAACATATCTGCTTACAGAAGTAATTAGGTGAGAGGGCTTGAGCCTCGCAGCTTCCATAAAATGAATATGAGCGCTCTAAAATGGAGGGCTGAAAGGGGTGGGTGGTGGACCGCAGCACCTCATGAATTCTGCAATTTGCCGTCTGTTTCTTCACTCTGAAAAATTCTTGGAAATGTCTTTTCCTGGATGATTTTATTGCACAAGAGCCTGTGTTTTTCTCCATGGCAACCACATAACAGTAGAGCCCAACTAAGCTCTGACTCAACAAACAGAACTCCACAAAATACCCATTTCAGCGCCAGGGTTTTCCCCCCTCGCCCAGCTTTCCTGCAAACGCTGCCTGAGACAGCTTTGAAACAGAGGCCGAATGATCGCACTGACCATGAATGAAGGCGCATGCTGGGATTAATTAGAGCACATATGTGACATGCTACAGAAGATATGCGCAGGGAAACAGCTTCGCGGGCTCCTGACGAGCCTCAGGTGTTGTATGGGTCCAGGCTTTTTGTGGACCAGAGCCATGGCAAGTTGAGTACAGTAGGACAGGCAGCAGCTGGGTACTGTTAACCTGCGGGAGCCCCGCTTAAAGCAACAGCAGGTTCAGAACAAATACACCGGACAGAGCATTACATAAAAGTCTGTCTCTCTCTTGGTGGGCTGAGCTGGAAGGACGCAGGCGCTTTGTGGCCCTTATGCAGCCAGCAACGGGGAAGGCCGGCTAGGGATTAGTGCTGCAGACAGGCACAGGCCTGAGAGCACAGGCATGATGTATGTAACTATGTAATCTCCACGGCCTGTACTCGGACAGCAAATCTGAAGCCTGAGGTACTGCAGTGTTGGAAAATTCCTGCAAAAAAAAAAAAAAAAAAAAAAAAAAAAAAAACTTGTTCTGGAGAAGCTGTTCATAACTTATTCATGCATTAGGAATTTGCATTTTTTCAAATATACGTTCTATGTTATTTACTGTGAAGACAAAGTTGTTGGAAGGAGCTTGAAGGAGCCGTCGTCCTCTCACCACCTGTCCTTGAATCATACTCATCACTTAGCACGCCAGGGAAGGATTTAGTTCACTGCTTTCTCATTGGTGAACCGTCAACCTTCTTGTCTTGACTAGTTAAGGCCATTCCTGAGAAAACAGGACGTGTCTGCTAAATTGTAACTCAAGACAACAGTGAGCTCGGCCGCAGTTTCAGCTGCTGTCGAGCAGCTGTAAGGCTATTAGTGTGTGCGGTCGCTCTCGGTCTTACAAGGCTTTCAGAGGCTTCACTCTTGCAAAAACACAGAGTCAAACAAAATTATCCTTTATTTGTTGCATATAGGGTCATTGCAAAGGGGCATGGGAGGCTGCCAACTTTTCTCATTGCCTGTGCCGTACTCCCTGTCTACCTTGTAGTGAACACAGAGCAGTATGCCACAGGGAGGGGAGGCCCTACACAGGAACTCAATAATAACTTTCAGCAGTCTAGCCAGGAGGCTGGAAGCCCAGACTGCGGCTGTTCCCTCCTGTCCTCATTCCTCCCTCCGCATAGCCCCACGCTCCTCCCTTCATCCCCCTCCTCCTGCTGGCCTGTGTCTGCTCCACAGGACTGATGCATTCTGCAGACAGGCCAACGCTCTTAAAGAGACACAGGCCACATTTTTATCCCCTGAATCACTGCAGTGGACGGAACCACTAAAGCAAGAGCAGAGCCCCTCATTTCCAGCCTCTCAATCAAGGGCCGGTGCTTTATTTCACTCCTTCCCTTAATGCCTTAAGACGTTGACATGACGCAAAATGTGAGCGAATAAATAGGCAGAAGTATGCGGAGAGGCTCTCGGCGAACTGGATTCTTCCACCGTGGCTTCCTTTGAAAGTGCCTTTGATGCTTTCTTTAAAGTTTGTCAAGTGTAATCAATGTTCTTGGCTATGAAAGTATGACAGTGATACCACTGAGGTCGCTGCTATATAAACTGTCTCTCTTGTTACGCTGGATTACACTGTGGTGCGTGCCTCAGAGGGTATAAACGACCGCAATAAATGATTACTATCGTCACTGATCAAGCTGTGAACTAGATTTTCTCAGTCACACCTGATTAATTACTGGTGTAAAACTGACACCATCAAATGTCTTGTTTTGTTCAATCCCCAGACATTTTTACTGTAATCTTTGAAAAGGACAATCTCCGGTTTTACAACCTACAACCGGGATTTCTGTTTTTGTCTTTTTTTATCCCAATGAATGAAAATCCCCACCTTAGATTATCTTGTTTTCCTGCTTCATGATTTGAAGCATAAACAGTGTGCGACTGAGCAGAGTTATGTTGAGCGCGATACCACGGCAAGGAAACGATTAAAAATTTAATAGAGTTGAGTGACACAGAAACCTACAAGGGCGTGCCTGCCAAACACGCTCTCATTCTTTTGCTGTCAGCACTTTTCTTTTCTTCACAGACTGTATGAAGAGGCAGAGGGTCTGAAAACCCTGTCCCAGACTGGGTATTATATATAACTAATTCAGATAGGCAGAGAGATATAGACCCTAGGCTTTATTGTCCTCATGGAGAAATCTGACTCTCCAGAGCACGTTGACCACATTAACACATACGGGCACGCAACACCAGTAAACACACGAAACTACTGTGTACACATAATTAAAAAATAATCAAAAATACATCAATAAAAGCACGACCTGAGGCAACGCAGCACTTTGTGGTTTCATCCTCTGCTTATTTTAGGCCACTGTTTAAAACCCGGACTGATACAGATATAAAGGAGTTTGCACTGCTGAACTCTGTATCATCTGCCTGAAGAGCCTAAGAGCTCATACTGGGAGTGGATAATATGGGATGGATCACCAAGGATGCTCTGTACCTGTTTAAAAAAAACCCTGAAGATTATAATGTTCTTTTTGACTCACAGCATTACACTCACTGATTAGTAGTCGCAAATGTATAGAAAATATTTAATTAGAGGATTCATATTAAGGTTTCACCAAGTTAACAGGAGTAATAACCGAGTCCCATTGTCTAAATATCCTGAAGGGATAAAGGGTTAACACATCTCAGCTGCAGCATAACAGCAAATGAAATCTCTATGGGAGGTATCAGTGCCAGAGTCAGCACAGCAGCACAGTCCTCTGCAATGATAACCCCATTCTGGAAAACCTATAAGGCTGAGCTTCCAGCTTCAGATGGACCAAACAGCTCCAGCTCGGGCTCTTAAAAACTGGGAAAGAAATCATAACTGAGACTCTCAGGAGTGTCTTCATCGCTGAAGTCTCCATGACAGTCTCACTGGTCTCAAACTCCAGCATTTTCATAGCTTAGCAATGCTGTTATCCCCCACTTAAGTCAGATGTGCAAACAAAATAAAGCCACCACCTGACTGTTAGGCTGTTTCTGGACAAAGGGAGAGAGCCTGGATCTGCAGTCATACAAAACAACTTACTGTTCGTTACTCTGTGGCGTGCAGGGCATTTTGAGAGGGTGACGCATACCCAAACAACACCAAGCCATTGAATCACCAGTGTTTACGCAGCCACATAATTCTGCACCATCTGTAGGACTCAGGTCTGATCTTCTGAGCAGCATAACAAGCCGACAAACTCGCTGAGCTACAGTCTTGTGAAGCACTTTAAAAATACAGCACCGAGCACCAGTGTCCTGCCCAGAATACGTCTTAACTCACAGCAGCGATAACAACTTCACAGTGATGTCCTCTCCTTTGCCCTCGAACTCTGAACCAACTGTCACCTCCTCCACCTTACAAGGCAGATGCAAGATGAAAAAAAGGCAATGAACTTCTGACCTGTCATTCAGACTGCAGAGGAAGCTTTGCAGCTCGGGGGCAACCAGAGTCCACCATCCACTCTGTCTCTCCTCCCCTCAGTGTCTCACCCTACCATCCCATAAAGCCCCACTAAAAACCTCCTGCGCCCCCTTTTATGGCTGCCAGATGGTGGGGAGGCCTCCTTGCCTCTGGACTTGCCTCTCTAGTCTAGTAAAACCAGTTGACCTCAGTAACATAAAAACTGCTATTTATGAAAAGGCTTGGAACAAAACACACAAACATCCTGCCACTGAAACAATCAAATGCCATCTCATCTCCCAAAGAGCCCTTTTACAAGATGAGAGCAGGATATGTATGGACGTGTACCCTGACACCGGGGTGCTGGTGAAGTCCAGATGGAGCGACTACACCCAGGTACATTTTTTTTTCTTCTTCTTCTTCTTCTTCTTCTTCTGTGTGAAGGGGTTTTATTTGCGTGCCTTGGGTGTGAGCGCAGGACTTTGGCAGCGTCTGAAATTCTCCCTGAGAAACGAAGAAGCAAAACAAACAGCGCTGTCTGCATTCAGGTCAAAGCTGAACCGCAGAACCACAGTCTGGCCTGCGGTTCACAACATTCTGTTCCAGCTCTGACTTCACCTAAAACAAACACTCTCAAGACCCATCCACCTCAGCCAGAGGGAGAGCAATCTGAGGAAAAGTTTAGATTTGAACTCCATTAACAAATCTCGCTCTCACACAGCTCCTTCTCTGACCAATGTTTTCACCGAGAGCTGGGCAAACTCAAATCTTTTCACTCACTTGTCACTTGTGTAGGAGTTGTGCCCTTTGGCGGCATGCTCGGACTGAGTCCAATGTTTGAGAGCGAGCAGAGCTGGGTGGGAAAGAGGGTTAAAAGGCCGCAGATCGCCTTGTTATAAAAGAGCTGTCAAATCAATAGCTTCCTTTTACTGCGAATCAATTTAAGTGATTATCTGCTCTTCCAATAACAACTTTCTTGCCCCTCTGCTCACCTCAGATGCCCCTTCTTTCTTCTTCCTCCTTTATTTGTTCTACCAGTTGGAATCTACCATTTATGTCCTGCAATTCAACCTGACCTCCAGGCAACCCCTGGCACGGCTGCCTAAGCCATTAGGGTAGCTGTGTCTGTGGGTTATTAGTGTGATAAAACTTTACTGTCCCTCCAGCCACTCTCCGCGACTGCTGTTTAACGCCTCTGAGGAGCGAGTCTGCGGGACCTTTCACACAGCAGATTGGCCGTGAGGGCATTTGGTCAGTGGGCCAACGCACAAACACATCTAAGGGTCGAATATTTCATCACAACAAGCGACGCAAACAATGAAGACAAACAGAAAGAAGGCAAGAAGCATCCCAGCCTACATCCAAGTCAGGATGATGAATCAAACTAGAGCATCCCCTGTGCGTTGGCTTTGTGGAAATATGTAGACAAGAGGGCTTAGGGGGGTGGTGGTTGTCTGTGCTATGTTTTCTCCTGTGCGGCAGAAGTTGTGGGCAGCCGAGCTAACTGCAGCCTCAGCACTTCTCTCCATATTCTCCAGTTTCAAGCCAAGAGAGAGAACAAAGGCAAAGAGCTAAGCTGCTGCAGAGGTAATGAGGACAGAGGCATGCAGCACAGGAGTGTGTGCCCTCAATAACGAGTGCTGCTGCAGTCTATGATGGAGTCCTGTTGGACAGCAGGAATAAAAATCCATGCAGCTGCTCCGAGCAGCCACACTGCCTGCCTGTAGTCTACCCACAGACAGCAGTAACTGACTGACTGTAGCCCACCCCTTTTTACACTGCAGCTCTGTCTACCACAAAATGGAAACCACAGTGTGACTGGAATTTGCTTGGAGACACATTGAGATCCTTGTAGCGAGGCAGTAAAACTCCAGTAAGACTGTTAATTCCACTGAGATTCTCCAGCAGCAAATTATCTCAAAATGTTTTAAACTGTTAAAATCATTGCAAATATAGCAGGCGTTTTGGTTACATTACAGCAAAAGAGACCGGCCAGTGGCTGGAAAGAAATACATTTCTGTGCCAGGTTAAAAAAAAAAAAAAAAAGGCGACAAGATGAATCTGATACTAATGATGCACTGTCAAGAAATCAACCAAAACGTGTCAGAAGGCAGAGCTGAGTTTTCACAATGACACAAACTCAGCTCTGAGAATGACAAACACTGTGAGCTGTGGTGTGAATTATTTTTTAGAAGAATGGTGCAGCAGGACGGAGAATTGAGGAAATCCACATTACTGCTGAAGGAGAATCCCAATTAAACTTGAGGAAGCACTGTTTATCCGGAGCCTGTGCCAAAGTCTGTACCCAACTCTCCAGCTCACCAGTTGGAATCAATAATGTGATTAAGAAAAAAGTGTGTGAAGGGAAGAATTGGACAATAAAAATAAAACTTGGAACGGAGGAAGAGAGACTCCAAAAGGACTCTTCCGGAGTTGGTATTCATTATGCGCTTATCCTTCTGGAAGCCCAAACAAGGCCTGCTCTTTTTGTTTTTTTTCCTTGTTGAGTTTCAAAGTGTCATGAATGACTTGTTCTTGCAGACTGAGCTCCCCCTCACTGCAGAGAACATTTAAACCACGCATTATTGAACATGTATACATCCTACACGCTTAAAAAAGTTACTAATTATAGTAGGTATTTTTTCAAATGGGGATTTTCAACGGGTAATGATAAGTATTGTAACATTATTTGCAACAAATGTCTTTAATTTTGAAGCTGGAGGCATTCCACAGAGAGGCCGTTTTGGCAGTTCTTGGCTGTAAAGCTGTGTCAGTGCTGGTCCATGCCAGCCCCACCCCATTAAGGCCGAATCCTGCACATCATGTGTTTCCACTTTGCCGATAGGGTGGAAATGACCTCAACGCAGTAAAAGATGACAGGGGTGCTAGCGCTGTTCACCAGATGTGAGCAGAAAAAGAGAGAGAAAAAGGAGGAGGAGGAAGGGGAGAGAAAACCATTCGCCTGAAGAATTTACTGCAAACCCCTGAGGAGGCCTGTGATTGAGGGTTCAAGTCGAGCTCCAGAGGTTCCTGGTGTATCTCAGCGGCACTCAGGGAGCACATACCCTCCTGGCCTAGCCCAACACAAAGCTGTTCCCACACACACACACACACACACACACACACACACACGCACGCACGCACGCACGCACGCACGCACGCATGTGGTCATGCATGTACGCACACACATGGACATCCCAAAAAACCCCACTGTCATTCCACTGCACCTGCTAGCAACACAAAAGCCACTTCCTCCCACTGTGTCCGGCCAAGCCCCTTTATCCCATTTAGTGCAGCCTGCACCACAACAAAGGCAGAGAAATTAGGGAGTTGCGTTGATGATAGGGCGACTAATCTCTTTGGAGGGACTCATTATATCAGCAGCCTGTACAGTTCAGCAGCTGAAAGGGGTGAATTAAATATGGACATGCAGAGATGGGCGTCTTTGTGAAGATGAGTGCACCAACAATGCCCTGTTATTACCCCTGGAATAATTCATACATTCCATATGGGACAGATGCCCCAACCAGACTATCATCTCTGCATTTGATTTAACACAATCGACTGATACAAGGTCACAAGTGAATTGATTATCTTCAAAGTATCTGGCTGTTTTGTGTCATGGCCATATTTTTCAGTTCCTAACTGTCATGTCGTCTTCATATTTTTTTCTCGCCCTCTCTTGAGTAGCAGGAAAGGGTTTCAATAGACCATCAAAGGTGGCATGACCTTGCACGAAAACACATACACATACTGTGCAGAAGATTAGGGGCTGTTGGCACCAAAAGGAGAGGAGTGATTACTGAGTTTTGATGATAATCTGAAAGCCAGCTTGACATTTTTGTCACCTCCTCCACCTTACAAGGAAGGTGCAAGTTGAAAAAGAAAGGCAATGAACTTCTGACCTGTCACTGGAGGAAGCTTTGCAGCCTCAGGTCAACCACAGTCCACCATACACTCTGTCCCTCCTCCTCTCAGCGTCTCACACCACACATGATCACAGTGTGGATAAGTCATGTGTTTTTAACTGTTACAATTATTGCAAATAAAACAAACAATAGAAAAAAAAGGCGTCGTGGATTGAAAGAAATAATTTGCTGTGCTATTTTATTTTTTTAAAGCAACACAATTAATTTAAAACTAAAGATGAATTGTCAAGATATCAAACTGACTGTGTCACAAGGCAGAGCTGAGTTTTTATAAACACCATAAGCTCACCTCTGAGAATACAAACACAAGGTGATTAGATTTGATGATAATCTGAAAAGCAGCTTTTTTTAAAGATGATGTGTGTGCTAGCTCTTCTTTTGACACCGGTCATACACTGCTTAAGACACAAGGCTTATAATAGTCCCCTCATTATAGGATAAAGGGTGGGCCTGCTCTATTTCAGGCCATGGCTGTCTGTGTCTGCGCTCGTCGACTGGCTGGAAATAAAGCCAGACGCTTGTCAACGCCACAAGCGCAAGAGAGGCAGGCTGTCCTGCTAAGCAGCAGGCACAGCGAGCACAGTGCGGGGCAATCGTGCAACTATTAGACACCTGCAAAAAGAAGGGGGAGTGTGGGGAGGTGTCCTCAGCATGTGAGCAACCGTGGCCCATCTTTACGCCTGTCTTTTTAAATGTGAACCCTGCTGTACTGATACACAAAGAAAGAGCAGAAAGTGAGAGCTGGGTGGGGCAGGTGGTCAACTCTATAGCAGCATGCATGTGCAGAGATACAGTACGTTGTGCTTTTGAATGAGGTAATAAACAAGAGCAGCAAGGTCAAAGAGGGAAAAGGGTCCACCTGACCAGATAATGCTGTGGCAAAGAGTGGCCATGACGGATCCTGGGGTGACTGTAATACTGAATAAATAACGTTCCCCCCTTACTGCAATAGAGCCTGCTAGGACAGCTGTGCTGAATTCATTTGATACGGGTGCCTGCTGACAATGCTGCATTGCTCCATCTCTGCAAGAAAGCATGTTGAGCTGGTCTGAAGAGCACACAGGGGCTAGCAGCTTTTCAACACAGAATCATTGTTCTGCTTAAGCTCTGACCCCTGTCAAAAAAACCACAGTAAGGGAAATAAACCGTGCTTGTTGTGGGAGTTGGGTGGGTTCAGAGCTCTACAGTACATGCAGATCATTAAGAGAGAAGACACAGTGCTCTTAGAGCAGATTTTGAGATGCAATGTTCTGGTGGCACAGCAGATAGATGAGATGAGAGTCATCTGTAATAGCACACAGCAAAACAGGAGAGAGCCAAAAATGTGGATCCCACTCATTTGTTCATTTAGCGGGCTCTTGAAACGAGCCTAGAGGATGGTTATGAGGTCATCCTGACAAAGTAGCACTACTTCATCTATCTATCTATCTATCTATCTATCTATCTATCTATCTATCTATCTATCTATCTAATGAAAAAAGGGGAGACTAAAGATGGATGGTGTGTTTTCATCTTTCCAAAGCGAGACGAGCAGCCCTCACACCCCTGGAACAGCACAGTGATACATGTGCGGCGTACTGTATGTAGGCCAGTCTGAATACAGACTGATACAGCATGTGCTCACTACAGTGGAGGTGGAGATCTAAGTATAATGCAGTGTGAGGGGGAGTGCAGTAGGAGATCTCAGTGGAGGGGAGGAGGAGTGCCTGTGTCTGTGTCTTTGTGTGTATATGTGTGTGTGTGTGTGTGTCCTACAGGGTCGAGGAGGTGTCAAACTGAGGAGGTGAGTGATGCCGGCGAGGCAGAGGAGGTGTCAGTCAAGGAGGTCTCGGTGATGGAGAGGGGAGCTCTACACAGTGCTGACCTGTGGGAGAAGTGCGTGTGATGCAGCGTGGAGGAGGAGGAGGAGATGGAGAAAGGAAAGCAGGAAAGCAGCAGGAGGAGGAGGAGGAGAGAGTTGTCGAGTCACAGCGCGGAGGTCACAATGAAAGAGGATGGGCAGTGAATGGAGGAGGGTGAGGTCTCTGTACTGTAAGAGGTCTGTGCACTGTGAGGTCTGTGCGTACGCGCGCGCGCGTGTGTGTTCTGGCGCGCTTCTTTGAGCCCACCAGCCAGAGAGCACGAAGTTCTTATTTAGCACAGGAAGAGCAGCTCTGCTTAGCAACCACAGGCGCCCTCCAATCACAAGCGTACGGAGCAGACTCTGACTGAGAATGAGTCCTTTCTGGGAGTGTGTGGAGTCTGACAGAGGCCTCAAAATGTTGTGGGTCCACACCTGACCACACGCACAAGCATACACAAATCCAGTCTGGAACGCAGACCGTTTTCACAGGATCAGATTCAGAGGGTTTTTACGTCGCCGGCACTCGGAGACAAAAGTACGTTCACACCCCGCTGTGTCTCCGCTGCTTCGCCGTCTTCTGAACTCAGCAGAGAATTCAAAGTTAATCTAAACCATCCTAATCCTAAAATAAATTATGCATATCCCAAAGAGCAAGGGAGTCGTGTAAATCCCTAAAACATTCATTCTCCTTTTCCCGCAGCCACGGCGCACAGCACTGTACAGCAACTTGGCACTGCACCATTTGCAAGTGAACCGATAGCAGCCCCCGATTGTGATCTGCTAGCCATCAAAACAGGAGGCACGAACAAGATTTGGACCAAATGCTGTCTGAACACGGAGCAGTCTGTTTGGTTTAGCTGCGTGAGCTAATCCTCCTGATAGCTTTGAAGGTGGTCGGTGGGCGGATTGTAGGCGAGAGCAGCATGCCGATTTGTCATATGGCACCAGCAGGGCCTACTTCTGCTCTGGCTGGAGCTCCATTAGCACATCTCCAATGTGGTCTAACAGTTCTGTAGCTTAGAGCTGCAGGTCATTAACGAGAGACAAGAGACGAAATTTAGGGGGATAAACATTGCAATCCTGTTTGTGTCTTTTGGCCTCTAAAGTCTCATCAGACAAGCACTTGAATTGGCATGTGCACTGTTGGTTTCTATGTGTAATGTACTCTCTGTAGTATATCTAATTCATGCTCTAATTACAAAATTCCACAGGGACTGGCTATAAATTGTGAGGATGCTTTGAGCGGGCCAGGAAAGGAGGAGAAAGTCCACGGCTGAGTCTATCTGTGTTCCTGAAAATACTGTCCAGAGAAGATGACGGTTTTGATGTGCACTATGGTCTCTGCATTCCAGGAGTTATGTAGGATTATCAGAGTTTAAACCCCCCTGACTGCAGCAGCTTAGTAGCTCAGCCAGCAGCAGATGCAGACTCCAGGATTTCCTGTCTCTGCACCAGATGGGCCTGACTCTTAATCACAGAGCTGGAAATCAGGAGGTGATCGAGGAGGAATTGATGATGATTGTGGAATAACACTAACTCAATACAGGCATCTGTTCTGCCACTAACAGACCGACCGACTGACTGACTGGCTTGTTGACTGTAGTCACAGCCCGTGCTCATCTCCTCCCTCGTCTCATCATCACTGACCAACACTAATCATCTTCCTCCCTCACTCCACGAGTTATACAAGAAGTCTTTCACACATTAGCACTGTGCTGTGTCATCGAGGTTCACAGAGAAATGGACCAAAACACTGTCCACATGAAATGATTCGAAATAGAAACAGGAGAAACTGTATGTTTGTCCAGAAATACTTCCTTTTGTAGTTTTAGGGCTTTTTAAAATTTTAATTTACCCACTAATGTGCCTGTATGTGTAGGGAAATGCGCTCTATTTATCCCTTTTCCAATTTCATTCTTGATATTTCACTTCGTAACAAATACTTTTATTAAGTGATGCATAGAGCGATGAATGTAAGAATATTTACTCAAGTACCTTCAGTATATCACGTTACATTTAGAAGAAAATATTTCTATCACAAATTCTTATCTACAGATTTTACATTCAGTTTAATTTTACATACACATCACACAACCAGGTGAATAATATGAGGCTCTGTTAAAGATTAACTACAGAATATACAGTAATATGATACTAACAGGGGTCATTTTATGGTGTTATGAATACAACTGCTTTTTATTTCTGGATACTTTCAGTGCATTGTTATGCTAATGATAACAATGAATACAATGCTTTTACTTGCAATTTTAGTAGTTTGCAAATGTGGTGTCTCTCATATTACCTTCATGAGGAACTTGGGTCAAACATTTTGTGATATTTTTGTCAACACATGCGCAGCTGTGTGAAAAATGGTAAAATAATTAAAATCGCTTTCACAATTCAAAAGGTTAATTACAAATTTTGATATATAGCATGACAAGGAAATTTGCTTAAATCATTTTTTCCACTTTTTATTATGTATCTTATTAAGTATTTCATCTTCTTCAGATTTTCTCCTACAATAAAACTGGACATTTGTATACCATCATATATTGATATAATCATAATATGATTCTGCTGAAAGCCAATTAATGATAATATTAAATTATACCCCAGCCCTATCTCTTTCAGACATGCAGACACCACCACAGGCTCCAATCTGTCGGCGAGCACATAACCAGGAAACTGGTGACATAGCAAATTCACAGGCGTGGATTTCCCACCCGGGGAGAGGCTGGAGGTTGCAGACCTATCCACACAGCACCCAAAGAAACAAGGCACTAACAAAGAGAAACTGCTGCACTTCACAGCCTCTGAAAGCCTGGCCCTCAAACAAAGGAGGCGGCAGGTCTTTAGCCCACATGACAGAACCCCAGCTGACACCCTTTTAACATGGGGTCATCCCTGCCAGAATGGAGGCCACAACCCCTGGGAGATCCTGACACCCCTTTGACTTGACACACCGTCCCCGCTTTGGTCAAAGCGCTCCGGCCAGCAGCCACCACAGAGATGAGGTGATGGTCTTCTGAGAAGGGGGCTGGTCAGAGGGGAATAGAGGTGGCTGGGTGGGGGGTTACTGGGACTCAGGCGACTGCTCTCAAAAGAACAATGTTTCCAAGTCAAAGACGAGCAGAAGCAGGAAAGTTAAACCTGAGCTCCACACACACTGAATCAGGAAGTTGGTGCACCGGGAGTGAGACTGGAAAAAATATGCTACTTCTGAATAAAATGCGACTCTCTCAGTGTTTATCTGGGTGGGTTGGGTCTTAGCTGGCTGGGTCAGACAGGCCCATCAAGGACCAAAGAGATGCACCATGTCAGCTTTCAGGGCTTCCCAGAGGTCAGCAGACAGATGGGAATGGAAATGAGCCGGCAGTGAGCTCATTTTAATCTGGCTCACACAGCTGATCCAGTCATTACACTCGCCTGTTTACATGCAAACACACTCGTATACTTGCTATACATAAAGACGCCCACACACAAGGGCAGATAAACACACAGTTACTGAGAAATTAAAGAAGAAGTAGAGAGATTTCTCATTCATGTATTCATTCACTTTTGATTTTGACCACAAATAACCAAAACCAACGGTGTTTGGCCTTCGACACACACTTTGGTTTACTCCAGGTTTGAGGCTAATTGCATCGAGTGAGGAGAACAATGGGAAGAGAAATGGCATAAATTTGCCTCAGTTGACTGGTTTTAATATCCATTCCATTAAGGAGAGTCTACACAGTTCTCCAGAGTCTTCTTTTACCCTCCACTCAGTCAGATGATTGATCGCATTGCCCCTTAATTCTTAGGGACTTTTTTTCTTTCTTTTTTTTACAGTTAATGCTCAAAAGTATTTGACTTTGGCTTGAAAAAAAAATGGTTTTTCAATTCCAATCCTCTTTCTTGAAGATTTCCATGCTAATCAGAAAAGTTAATATTTGAACTGTTACATGCGAGGTTCAGCACAATCAAGCAGGACATTCAAATGTGACTCAAAATTCAGGTTTCCATAAAATTTACATTGGAGTAATAATCATCCAGGATCTGTAAACACACATGAGGAATATGGTGATTTTTAAATGGAATCAAGCTGCAATTGTGAGTAACGTTTTATTATTTTTTTTATCTTCCCAGTGTATATCCCATCCGTTCTTTATCAGACAGCCATCTGGCCAGTGGACTAGACACAAGGGCACGTGATTGGGTAGTGTATAAAGAATGGGGGTAGGCTGGGTCAGTGTCTTTGGGGAAAAGGTCAGAGGTTATGGCCCTTTGACAACACATGTCAAGGCCTGGCTTGCACACCCTGCATCTTCTGAATGAGATAGTCTGCGGCGTCCTCTCTGCAATCTGCCCTCATCTGCACATCAGGCAGAGGGCTAAATGACCAAATGCTGGATTTGATTCAAAACAGACACAATGATC
Source organism: Pseudochromis fuscus (assembly GCA_900323345.1). NCBI lineage: Eukaryota > Metazoa > Chordata > Actinopteri > Pseudochromidae > Pseudochromis > Pseudochromis fuscus. Next base: position 50,674 of record OOFC01030070.1, on the reverse strand, counting down.
CGCTGCTCTCTCATCTGGCTCCTGCTTTTGTGAGGAGGCTGCAGCTTCTTTTTTTTTTTTCCTTTTGAAGACGCCTGGTAATGTTTCACTTTGTACGCTCACAGCTTATCAATAAAAACTGAAATCTATTCTAAATTATATTAAAATCACTTCAAAAAGTTCCACTTCCAGACTGCCCCACAATATAACACACACTGCATCAGCTCTAATCTCCTCAGCAGCTCCTTCTGCTGTATCCACACCACGTACAGTGGATGAGGTGGGAGTCTAGACAGATGATACAGGCAGAGGAGGTAACCTTCGAGGCTGTCTCTTATTAATAAAACACTCTGACATTAGAGGGAGGCTGAGGCAGACTGATAACATTGTGTTTTTATTTCATGGGCAAGTCGAGCCAAACGCAGCCTGCGAGCCCCCGTCCGGCCTTTCAGCAGCTTGGCCTGTCAGGCTGATGTATGGGAGAGTGCTGGTGTGCAGCTCCCTATGGACCAGGCCTGTCTGCTAACTGGGACACGACTGACAGTGAACCACAGCAAACATGCACTGCCCCCTCCGCCGCGCTTCCCTCCATGATGCTCAGGCCCTGTGTATATCACACGCGCTGAAAGACTGTCAGTGCAGGACTCACCATTTTGAGGAAATGTGTAACTCACAGGTGATACATCACGACCTGCCAACTGCAGTTAAGAAGACATAAACCACAAGTACACAACTCTTACAGACAGATCTCTTTAGACCGCACAAAGATTTCGTCAAGAAGCAGCAGCGTCCAGTTTGTGGAAAAACATGATGTAAGTCAGCAGTTAACGCACAAGTGCTGCTTTCAGGACTTTTCTGTCACTTTTCACTGTTGTTATTTCAGACGTGTTTCTATGAACCAGCAACATTTCCCTTTAAAGAGAGGACTGAGGTTTCCCTGTGAGACATCGCCCGGCTCCTGCTCAGTCTGGAGCAGCGCCATGGTGATGCATACAGAGATGTCCACTCATTAGCAGAGTCCCACACAGCAGCTGCTCTGTGACGAAGGAACAGCCACCTCGTCTCCTGGCCCTTTGTCCGTACTAAACATCACTGACCCACGCAAGGAGCCACAACGGCGACACAAGCACACAAATACACACTCATATTTTAACATATCCTGAGCAACCACAACCCCTTCTCTTTCTCACATACTCACACACACACACACACACACACACACACACACACACACACACACACACACACACACACACACATTTCCATGCTCTTTGCATGCTGTTGGGGCTATTTGCATTGCATGGCTGAGTCAATGGGAAAGATTGCCTCATCCGGCGCTAAAAACAGGATCCAGGAAGGGAACAGCTTGGGAAAAGGCTGGGGGTGGTTTCTGTCTATGAGACACACACACACACACACATACAAAGATACGCTTGCCTATGCACAAAAAATGCACAGTGAATCACACTAACACAGAAACACAGCTGTGAGCGCACACAGACCTTCACATGTATCTGAACACACTAACGTGAGCACACACATGTGGCTAATACCACAGTGAGTGACACACATTCACCTGCAGATGTATATATTTACTCATACACTTAAATACATCACCACAGAGGCAGACCCACATAAACAAGGATCCAGAACAAATTTACATTCACACACAGTCGCATGCAGCACGCTCACACACAGCTGCACACACGAAACAAGCTTGAGCAAACACCTATTGCACAAACCTGCCCAACACTTAAACCAAAACTTTAAACACACACACACACAGAGCGAGCTTTGAAATAACTTCATGTGACATCATCTCTGTACTGCTGCGCCTGGCGCTCAGATGTCAGGCTGCAGTGTGTGAAGTAAATGTCACTCACAGAGAGGCTTGGCCTGACGCCAACAACAGCACTGGAAATGGGTGAAAGGGGTAGAACAGAAAAGACGGATATATTACTGGTGTTGTCTTTGCAAGATGATGATAGTGCACGCACACACACAGATAGACTCCCCACTTACTGTGGTCTCATTAGAATCTCTGTTTGGGTTAATGTGTGTGTGTGTGTGTGTGCAGTGTCCTCCTCCATATTAGGAGGTACAAATGCAGAGGAACAGTGTGAATGCCGACCGTAGCTGGAATAACAGAAATCCCTCAGCAAACACACACATCCACACAGACACACACTGCTGTGCACACATATTTTCTGTAATGACAGTGAGGAATAATAAGGTTATTATTCTGAAGAGAAGGAGAGGAGAACGTGCTTATACAAGCAAACAAAGGCTGCTACAGTGCACACACTCACAGCCGGGAACACCAGCATCTCCCACTTTCCCTGTGGGTTATAAATAGCACATCACGCTCTGGGCTTGTTAATTTTTATACTTCACTTTTAATTCATAGTTTGCTGAGAGCAGCATAATTACTTCTTCATGGTGTCATTGTTACTTTATTTTTCAGCTTAGAAAATACTCAGTTTGGCCAAATGTTGCTAAATGTGCTTTTGTTTATAAAGAAATTACACAGACATGAAATCACTCAGCAAAAGAAATCAATTAGCGAACCATACTCCATGGTTAACAATGTTTATTGACTTTTAACTCCCTGATCATTGGATGATAAGATATTATAATAACAAGCAATTGAAATAAAAAACACAATTCTATTTAAAGAGCCCAACTCATTTTGTTTGGAAATGTCAGAGGTGATCTCGACTGACCAGGAAGTCTGTGATAAGACAGGATGTTTTGATACTTTAATCGAAATCGAGAGAGGGTCAAAGCATTAGGTTTCAAAATAAAAGCCCACAGTGGATAGAAAACATTAATTTCTTATCTGGCTTTTATTGTGAAACATTCACACTCACACCATATTGTAGCATTTAGAGTAAGGCCATTATTTGTTGATATTGACCATGGTCCCCCAGCTATTATTAGACAGACCCTACTTTTCATTGAACAGCAGCTTTTAATTGAGGATACATGGCGTTATAATTATTTCAAAAGTTGTAATTTAAATCTTACAAAATTAAACAATTGCAGATTGTACAATTGAAATTGGAGCAACAATATGTGAGGCTCTGAATGTGTGATAAGAAAACACTGGTGAAAGCTGGAATCTTCACAACAACTGCAGAATAAAACTCTTCTTAACAACATCTGGTGAGTGAGGCCCAGTGTCACTAAGATACAATAAGGTCAGGAAAATATTTGCACCAACTGCGAAAACTGATGCATAGAAACTGCTGTTTCCTTTTTTTTCTGCTCAGCCTCATGGAAATATGTTGCTTTAATGAATATACTATTAATAGCATTTGAAGCCCTTGTTTATCTTCAGTGTTGGAGTCATCGGTAAACTAAACGCTACTTTCAGACTTGATTGTTTTTTCTATAGCAGGTTCAGAGCAACACCAGCTTTGTTGCATGTAAAGTTTTTTGACAGTTTCTAAGTGTTTGGCGTTGGCAGTGTATGAAGCTTCAGTAGAGGAATAATCTCTGGACCACTTGGCCACTGTGCTGCAGTGACTGGACACATGAATGGTAAAATAACTGAAAATAACACCAGTTCCCATGTAGCCGACAAGACTGTAAGTCCAGAAACCGTGTAGTGGTTTAGTCCCTGAACTTCTGCGACCGCATTTAATCCATCCACAGTCTCTCTCTCCAGGGCCTCTCCAAGTAATACAAGGCTCTGGTGTTTTTACTTCTCTTAAAGAACAATATTACGTTACAGTTCATTACATCTCCGTGTTGTACTCGGAGAAGAAAAACAAATCTCGACCTCGTGGTTGGGACTCTGTGCTGATTTCATTTAAATGGCCCTGTTTTTCTCTACAAAGAGAGCCGCGAAGGCACGCACAAGAATAACATACAAAGCATGCAGACATACATTTAAGCAACAGGTTTATTTGAGTGCATGAGGAAATCTAACACGTCTGACCGGAGCAAGCCTGGAACTGTAAGAAAAGCACAGATGCAATGTTCAAAATGTTATCAGTACTTAATTGAGGAGTTATGTGGCTTTTGTTCTGAGAGCAGAAACTCACTGTACCTCCAAAAATACACATCACTACTGATTGAAACATTTACTACTGAGTCACTGGGGCATTATTTTTGGATTTTATCGTTTTCAAACTGCAAAAAGATTTTAGATGAAGTGAGTCAGGTGGCTGCAGAAATTGTGGGAAATGCAGTCTTCCTTTTTACAGTCATATTGGCATCAATAAAGATGAATTAAGATCCCAGTTTTAGTCATATTTCTTTATCTGCTTGTTGTAGATAAAGGTTGGTCTTTTAAAATGTCCTGTAAGTTATTTCCTGGTACCCTTTAAAAAATACTGACTTTCTAAAGATTCATTATTACTGACTAATTTTTACTAAAACAAACTTACACTAGACACAGTACTCAGAGCTTAGTGTGTCCAGGATCTGTTACTGAATCCTAATTTAAGTTGCTAATAGATTAAAAAACATGTCAATGTGAAATATATACAATGGTATACAGAAGGCTTGAAACAAAGCCAGTCAAACTAATCTGATTACTTATTTACCTTGTGTGAGTCTGTGTGTGAGTCTGTGTGTGTGGGCGTGTCTGTGTCAGTATGGAAATCACCACGAGTGCAGCAGAGTGATACCACTGGCCTGGTCATAGAGGCCGATGGGAATGTGCTGATTTACCAGGCAGATTACACATGTTCCCCATGCAGACACAATGAAACACAGGTGCATGTGTTGTGTGACTGACACAGAGATAAAGAGTCCATCCCACAGCCTGGCATTTTGGGTAATCCCTTCCGACTAATTCTTCCCCCGTCTATTCTTTTATTTTGAACTTGTGAACAGCTTAGTCAGGACTGGTTCAACAGGAAAGACAAGGATATACAAATCTCTCTCTCTATGTGTCACTCTGTATTTTCCTCCCTCTATAACCATCTCATGGGGAGGACAGCTGTTGACAATAAAGAAAGACAAATCTGCAAAACATAACTGAAAACAGAAAACCCCAGAAGTGAACAAGAAGTGTAACAAGGAAGTCGAACGACAAGAAAAGCGAGTTGGTCTTTAACAACCTGCAGATAAATCTAGTTGTTCTCCGCACGCTGACAGAGAGCTGACAGGCCACATAGCGCCACGACTGATAGACACTGTACAAAGTCAACAATCAACGGAGCAGACGCCACCACTTTGTGTCTTGTCACACGTCCAAATATAGTTACAACCCGTCTTCTCATTTGACTGTACTGCGTGTTTGAATCACACTACACCTTTTGGAGGCAACAGCTACTTTCAGAAGATAAAAATGTCATTACCTCCGGGTATCTGAGAGGCTGCTGGCACAAAGAGAGACTTCAATGCAAATGAAGACACTTTAAAACGTGGAGAGGAGAGTCATGAGCAGCGTTAACCGAGGAGATGAGAGGGAAATATAGACTGATAATAAAGTAAATATTGTAACATGGAGCAGGAGAACTAATGGAGCAACCTGACAGTGCTGAGAAAGTCAAGCGTTCCTCTCTCGGCTCTTTCTCTCTCTGTCACTACCTTCTTGTCCTTCTCAAGTTTGGAGAGGCCAGCATCTGTATCCATATCAGCTCTACGTGTGTGTGGGCATGTGTGTTGAAAAGCTTCGTTGGATGACACTTCTAGCTGGCACTCCTTATCTGTTTTTTTACGCTTACGTAATAAAAACATCCACGTGCAATTCGTTTCCTCGTGGTGCCAATCCAAATATGATTGCACATATTTGGGACACTTGACAAAACATTGTGTGGTTTGGGGGTATTTGGATATGTGCACATGACTGTTTCTTCCAAAAAATTACTGATCCAAGTTTACAGCGTGTCTTTCAAGCTCGTTGCCAAAGAAAACAGTTGCAGTTTTGTATGAAGCAAATGAATGCAGGGTAAGTCTGGTTTTTACCCTGCAGCAGGAATTATAAAAAAAGTAAATGCATTTGTATAATAAAACCATTATCTGATAAACCAAATTGCAGATATAAAAAAAAAATCCAATAGGCTGCTACTAGAAATTCACAGAAACAACAACCTGTACAGTTGGACACTGTTTATTGTCAAAATCTTACTACTTCTCACTTCCTTATTTAGCAAACCAAAGCCTGAACTTTATGCTGAAAGTGCATTTTTAACCTTCCTCTGGGCAGTTTAAATTACTCAACAAGTGTCTTTGTTTATTATAGCACTAGAATACAGCAAGTTCTGTAGAAGATATATGAAAATAACTAAGAGCTCATCTGGAACAAGACTAGCAAGAAGTTTATGTGGAGTTTTTACTGTATATTATTGCATCTGCTTTTATTAATTACAGACATGGCCTCTGCAGGATGTCCATTAGGCCGGCCAGAGTCAAAAATGAGGCTGATTAATTGATTTAATTTGCAGGCAAGTGACAATGAGAATTTAAGTGTGTGTGTGCACGTGTGAGTGACAGGTTGATGTATAATGCACCATGGGTCCAGTTTCCTAAATCCTCACTGAGTTTCCATAAACATCCAGAACTGCAGTGTGTTCGGTCAGCAAGCTCTCCCACTCACACACACACAATCACTCACAGGACATCTCTTGCATTGTGTTGCTGTTGTTAAAACAAGTGTAGTAGCACAGGAGAGTATCACAGAAGAAGAAAAAAAGAAACTTGATCATCTCAGTTTATCACACTCACAACCACATCACCGCCGGCCTTCCAGAGCGCACAATCCAAGAAGTTTGATACGCCGTGTTTCGCCTGCTGTTCACCAGATATAAATGTCCACAGATGTCTGCACGCTCACACACACAGACAGAGTAAACGGCAAATAAAGTCAAAGGCACATACCCGTGTTTGTCTTGTAAATATCCGACTCTGTGAAAACCCCAGTAGCACTTCTGCCTCAGCCAGCTCACAGCAGGATCTATAATTAGACAGAGAGCTCCACTCCCCTCCAGTCATCTTTTACTGTCGGCCACATCCTCTTTTTCTTTAACTCCTTCTCTTTCTTGTCCTCCCGCCCTCCTTCCCTCCCTCTCGGTCCCTCTCTGCCTCTATTTGTTGACTTTGTCCGGCACCAAACTGTTGATTTCATCATTTGGTTTGAACAGTAGCTGCACCTCGTCTGCAAGCAAATCAGCGTTTTGTCAGGTATCTGCAGACGTAGATGTGTTTTTCAGCTCCTTTGAAATGCTGCCTGGAATCAAACATTTCAGACAGAATAAAAGCAGAATTAGGAGGATGCAGTCAACATCAGCATCAAGCTATGAGTAGACTAAGAAAAAGGTCAGCAATGCATGAAGTGATGAACCCTCAGACCTCCAGTAACACTACAGGAGCCACTTCACAAGGCTGCTCCTCTCAACATCTCTGCTCCACACTGAGAAAATTTCAGCCTCTCTTACATTACAAATGCTCTAAATGTCACACTGTGGCCTCTGATGACTGTTAGCTCTTGCCACTGTAAGATCTTTACAATCCATCCCATAAACGACAGGGATTGTAACCATAGAAACGGGGGCGGTCAGGCTGGCAGGAAGTCGAGTCTATAAAAACACAACAATGAGAGAACCAGGGTGGCTTCCTGTTTAAGAGCTCAGTTTAGACTCCCATTTCCTCCCCTCTCCTCCCCAAGCTTTTGTTGTGACGCTGCTGCCGCAGTGCCCTTGAGCCCCGAGGCAGTAAAGTCTCCCATTAGAATACATCTAAGAGCCAATAACATCAAAGCAGCCCTGGTTTTCTCTGAGTGACAGTCTTTCTCACAAGTACATCCAAATCCAAGTCCCTATATGTATCAGTGAGAACCTGAGGCTCTGACATCCATTAACGACTCAGATTAATGACTAACAGTGGCCCTGAAGGCAACACACTAATGTAATGAACACACACTTGCTCAGGAACACACCCATTATAGGAACATGGAAAACTACTAAGTCAGCTATTGACAACCCAGTTAAGTTGTGTTTCATCTATTTCTATTGTTTGTCCGCCTAAATGGGATCAAACAGCTCAGAGCACTTCAAGTGAGGAAGATTGTTGCTTTACTTGAAAATGCAGTCGCACACTCTCTTTTTTTAAAACACACCATTGAATGATTCATTGACATTTTGGGACATCTTCTCATCTATCTAAACACACCTTTCAAGAAGACAAGGGTTTTTCCCCCAAAATGTAAAACTGTTCTTTTAAATCAAATCACATGATAGCATGAGGAGTCTCCCATGTTACCGCCTTCTATACAGCAGAGATACAGACTAGGATTGGATATAAACTTCTCATCAGCCCACAAAGGAAACTATTTCTCAGCAGAGGTCATGTCAGCTGATTGTTATTTATTTTGCAATCGTGCAGATCTTCAGTTCAGTTTTAGGGAAGTGTCGCGGTGTTGTGTATCTGCAGAGATCACCGGCTGTCAGTCAAACTGGTTGCAGCATTGTGACGTCTGTCTGGATGGATTTTCTGTCCGATGACATTCTGGTTTCTGTAGGTGGTGCTGTTTGTTTTGTCTCTCTGGTCATCCATGGTGACTGTCACACCTCCTGATTACACACAGCTCCTCATTTATTCCTTTGAAACAATGATCTGTTCATCTGGAATTGTAAAGCTCATCACTTCTTAGGAAGCATTTTTCCACAGAGTATTTAAAGTTCAGATCTGCAATTTCGAAAAATGTTATGTTTCACGGCTTGTCCAATGCTGTTTATAACCATCAGTGTTTAATGTGGTGCAATATATAACATGATTATTAATCATGCAAGGTCAAGGGTGTTGGAAGTCAGGGTGTATTCACTAGAAAAAAAAAATGCACACAGTTGCTACATCAGCCTTGTGCAACACAGGATCTCTATGAATAGTCTGCTACTGACAGTTAGGATCACATGCTCTTTACTCTGGGAGCTCTATACGTTGGTTGTGGCTCGCTCTGTAGTTCAGAGTAACAACTTAAATGTGTTGCACTGAATGTCAAAATACTCAAAATGCTACTATCAGGAGATGCTCAGCCAGATGCTTCATTCTTTCTTAAATCTACAATAATAATTATTGCAAAGTTATGCTTAGTTAGTTTTGTTTTTTAAACAGTTTTTAGAGACAGATTTAGTCAGCAAAGTCCTGGAAAAGTACTGTGATTGTATCAGTACCATTTTCAACTTTCTGGTACAAACTTTGTAATGAAACTTTTTCACTATGTTTTCCCCTTCTTCAGTTTAATTTATTGTATTTAATTCAGCTTTATCGCATAAAAGTCCAGCTTAAAAGAGAACAAAAGACACAATTCACATCCACTGATTCCTCCATACGTCCATCTTTTTGTTATTCTCTCTCCACTGCTTGCTCTTGCTGATGTACTCTTTCCTCTGCAACTTATTTTCACTCTTTCTAAATCCTTTCTCTCTCCTTCATCCTGAGGAATCCACAGCTGTCACTACCATTCAAAACCTCTCGTCTTCCCGTAGCAGCTGGCGAGACTGGTTTGTGTGTGTGTGTGCGTTTGGTGTGTGTCCGCCTGCCTACAACTGTCGCCAAACTATTTCTATATTTATGGTCTTGCTCTGCTGGTGCATACTTGAATGTTCAAGTGTAAATGGTGAGTGTGTGTGGCTGTCAACAAGTTTAAGACCTTTTCTACTTTGTGTGTGTGCATGGCTCAGTGTGGTGTGTGCGTATGTAGGTGTTACGAGGATAGTGAAATGAGGATGACCCTCTTAAATGAAAACACAACAGAGTGTGAAGTGAGGACTCCGGGGGCACCTAAATCATCCACGTGTCTCTGGAAGATCTCTGCCCTGGACCTTCATGTGAGAGTAGTCCGGAGGATGGACAGATGATGTGTTTACTAAAAAGAAACTCACAAATATCTAAATTATGGTAACGATATAGAAAAAGTTCTTTATTCTTTCGTCACACTGTATATTTAAAATAATTCTAATCGTAATAATATAGAGTCAATTCAGTCTGGGCCAAATAGGTGATTTCACTCACCACTGTGCAATTTCACAATCATATATGTATATCATAAATTGTCACATAGCGCCTGGAGCCCTTAATTTACCTCAACTGCAGAAGGTGTCCAGCCATTACACTGTTAATATCAACTCAGCACTCCCTTTAACCATTTCAAAATAAAAGCAAACTATTAGCCTCTTAAGTAGACAGAAAACTCTCATTTATTAACCAGGCTTTTATTGTGAAATAGCTCTTAGCTAATGTTATAGAGAAAAGGCTTTAATCTTTTCATCATCTATGAGACACTTTCCATTTTTTTGTGAATAATGTAACACAATGCTGAGTCTGGAGATGAGATGTTCCACCTCTACATGAAAAAGGACTTTAGGACCTTGTTCATATGTGAAGGATGTTAAGAAACTGGAAAATGTTCCAAATAAAATAAAAGTAAGATCACCCTAATCCCTGAGGGGAAATTAGGCTAAGGTAAACTACAAGGATGTATTTTCTTTGTACAGCTGAATGAATTAAATAAAACAGCAGTGTTAATGGAGTCTTGATAAATTCAAGTAGAGCTTTAGTTGAAGTCAGGTAAACACAACTTATCTCAAACAGGTGATCACAAGCCACAATGGTACTTCCATAAAAATTACAGGTTTCTAAATTTGTGTCTATTTCCTTCTGCTCAAAGAGATTTATGAACATAGTGTCAGATAGTAAAAGAAAAACCTAAATGAGTCATTACAACCTGTTCTGCTTCATCTAAACAGGTGCTTTAGGATTCCAACAGGTCCCCATGCTAATAATACAGCCATTTACAGACCCCCCCCAAACACACACACACACACACACACACACACACACTACATAAACATTCAGTGTGTCTCTGTCATGTTTTGCTTGAGCCCGCGATGCAGTTTGCCTGAAGCTGAAAACTTTAGAACAACTCATTCATTATGTGGATGCCTCTGTCTGTCAGAGAGGAGACACCAGGTGTGCTGTCCTGTTTGACAAATGACACTCAGTCCTCTTTCTGCTGCAGAGACACAGTCACAGTCTGACTGACATTCTTATTTCCCATTTTCAGTCCTTTGGTGTATGTCTGCAGAACACAACACACAGGGTCTTTGACAGATACACTAAAAGCTGTTACATCCCCTTTAATCAGTGATTGCACACTGCTGTGATTCACTGTTTCACACACTGTCAGGAGGGACATTTATCTGATGTTATATGTATAAAATATAGAGAAATTTGAGAATCACTGAGTAAGAACCTAATTCACAATGATGCCAAGATTACATCAAATAAATTCAACAGTAAAAACAAACAAGATCAAAAATAGCTATAATGAAAAATGAAGGGAAATAAAGTAGGAGTTAAAATAGCTACCATGAAAATAAGGGCATAAAATCCTGAATGTGGACATAAGAAATCAGCTAACACCATTACAAACAGTTCATGGATGTTACAGAGTACATTCCTGAAGTGTCCAAAGTGTATTAAAGTGGTTAGTTGTGGGTGAGATTGTAGAAGATTCTGCTGCACTGTCACTAAAAGCAATTTTACGTTATAATACCAATTAGTCTTCATTCAGGAATGTAAGCTATTTATCCAAATATTCTCTAGTTTCAGCTCCTGGCAGCGGTTCTTCTGGCACAGAGAAGAGGATACATTTTGTTTCTGGTTTGTTCTGAATAAACAGTAGAGCTGGATGACTGGACAGTCAAGGAAACCAGTCTGATTGACAAGCGATCGTCTGGCTCTGCAACACCTTACATGTTTCATGGGTGGACAAGAATAAAGGTCCAGCTCCAGCAATAGAAACCTCTCACTTCTCAGAGCAATCGATTTCTGAATCAGCTGTGGATCTATGAGAGTTATATTATTTCTTGATGTGGGCAAAAATGTTCTCTTGTGGAAGGTCAAAGGTCATGATTGGTGACAAACAGACATCCTGACACTGAAAGACATTACTCATGTGCCATAGGAACAATGGTTCCCATTTCTGCTGAATGTTCTATCCTTCAGGATGAAGAAAGTGACAGGAACAAGAGCTGTGGAAATGCCTTTTAGCAAATCAGTGCTTCCTCCAGCTGATGAAATACAGCTGCTCAGCAGCCAACAGCAGTACTGGGCATCATTAGAAAATACACTTATGCTTCAGATTAGAGGGCTTAATCAGCCTTTCCAAGTATCTTCAGCTAGAACAAACAACAAAACCACACTGTTTTATAGTCCCTGCAGTTAACTCAACAACTTGAAGATTTGAGTGTGCAAATCTTCAAAAATTGTCAGATTAACTTCAATCCTGCTGCACATATGTCCAAGCTTTCCTTATCTTCATCAATCACTCTTACTCACTCCTGCTCTCCTTAGCATCAAACACATTCTCCACATTTCTCAACACAGATAAAGCCACTCAACAGCAGCTCACTCAAAGAGATCTCCCTCTTTATCTTCTCTAACACACACACACACACATCACACATAGACAGTCCACCTTTATAAACACAGAATACACACAGTTCTCACTCACAAACACTGATGCCACACACATCTCAGGCTGAAGTCTCTTCTCACAAATACTCTGCAACACTGAAAAGGAAACAATTTCAAATGAACTGAATGATCTTGCTGGTTATCAGCAGTGAAAACAGTGAGTCATGTAAACAATGGTGGCTGATATACTGATAACTTGTGGTACAGGTCGGGTCTGTGGTGACGAAATTGGTGGCTAGAAAAAAAACCCTGCAATCTATACCAAAGGCTTTTCTAGTGATAAGAACAACAGAAGGTCTCTGCTCATCCTGCTGAGGCCTCGTCTGCTTTCCAGGCAGGACACACACTCATTAACTCAGCAAAATTACACACAAACTTATGTTAAGATGTAACAAACACAACAACTTTGATTCAGTATTCAAAACAGGTTCTGTCCAATAACACCAGCTGTAAGAAGATGACATCAGACTCATCGGAGCAAAGACTGTATGAATCTTAACAACTGTATTAACTTCATCCAATGACAGCAACATATTTTTCCAATTGTTTTATAACTGATTTCAAGATGCAATGCTCGACTGCACGAACTGTTCACAAGGAGATTTTTTGGAGTGAACGTAACATGTCGAGGTGGCCGACAGCCAGAGCAGCCAACAGAGAAACAGATTGGGATCCCATCACAATTGCAAAACATTAATGAACTGAAGTGTATGTGTGAAATGGGATTTTCTGACACTACAGCAGCAATCATCATGATACTGAACAGAAACAAAAATATGAGAAGAGGTGGGGAGAGAGAAAAATAGATTTTTCCTTCCTTTCAATTTCATCTGTTTGGGTTTTTTTTTTCTTTTTCGATCTATGTTCCTTTCTTGGTAAAAAGTTAACATGTTCCAGGAAAGCAGCTTCATGAATATGCACCGTCACACTCTGCTGTCTGCACGGACAACAAAGGAAGAAGACATTAACATTCCTGCACATGCTCTGCACTCTGGTCAGGGATGAACACACACACACACACACACACACACACAGACAAAAAAAAAATCCATATATAAACTCAGTCAAGGACAAACCCAAATCCTTTCTGAATCAAACACAAGCACAGTGACAGGTTTCTCCTTCAAACAGTTGAAGATGCGGAGCTGAAACGATCAGTCGGAAACAAGAAAATCTATTTGACAATCAAAGGCTTTGTTTGTCATATTCTTCTCGTCTCGGGATTTATTTGTTGCTTCGAGTTACAAAACAAGCCCTTTTAATATGTCTGCTTTGACGAATGGTTTTCACTACTTTTTACTTTTTATAGAAGAAACAATAATACATTGAGCATATTCAATGACAATAATTATCATCTGCATTGTACTTGACATATTAAATTATGATGACACAGACTACACAAAGAAGAAGACATCCCTCTGCAGGTGGTGAGTGATGACCTGGTTTATCAACCGTCTCAGACCACAAACAGGCAGCACAAGTTATTAATCGCTATTGGCAAAGTCTTTTCTGAATAACCTTCCATGTGCCAGGAATATATGGCAGGCATTTATTAGACGTGAGCTGGATAAAAAAGCAAAGAGATGCTGCATGCTTATAAATCACTGCATGCATGTCATTAGTGTCAAATTCACAGTTTCCACCCAGAACGTTTATGCATTGTACAGTTCATTGCAGATTTCCAACTACTCCCCAACACCTATGTTGTGTGTTTTCTGTGAACGGTCTCAAAGGTGTCTCTGATAAACCCATCTACACACAACACAAAATCCACTGACAAGCACACACACCCAGACAGACCAACACAGCCGCACATTAAATAAACATGCATTGTGTCGTTTCCTCCTCCGCTACAGAGTTGTTGAAATCAGCCTGAAGCTGTAAACGTCACTGGAGACAATTCATCACACACACACACACACACACACACACCCACTCATTCGCAGTCAGATGTAAAGGTAGGAATCCATCCAGATGAGCGGAGATCCGATTACATCTGCACCCGCAACAAGCTATCTGATCCGAGGTCAGTGTCAGCCACCTCAGTGATCTGGAGTGAACGTGAGCCGAATCATTACTCTGCGCTTTAGGCTTGGACAATATCAAAATACAACAAGGAGTCTGGTTCAGAAAACGTGTGATTAAAGCCAGACTGATGAATGTGGCCGACACTGGTCGTCTGCAGTGTCAGGTACCAGACTGTCATATCATCTATAGGGAAAATGATGATCCTTCCTGACAGACAAACTTTAAAAGTCTAATTAGACAACTAAATAAATATTTTAATATTTGATTTATTGTAATAAATGTTTGTTCTTTCTTAATTGAGAGAAGAACTTAGTTACAGGCAGGCTTGATCAGATTGTTTTAATGAACCTCTGACTGAAGCTTACAGTTTAAAAGAACAAAGCAACTTAAGATCTGATCTGAAACATTCACTATCAATGGTTTCAGTGTTCATTTTCACATCTATAAGCCTTGAGCCCACTCTGTGATCCTACATAAAAGCAAATTTCCTTTAATAGAGGTTAATAATAAAGTGTAAGTCGCCGGAGGCTAAAATTTTAAGATCCAAGGCTTCTGGTCTGAAGCAGTGGGTGGGACTAACGTGAAAATTGAAGTGTTTTTTCAACCCCAAATGCCACAGGATATAAATCTTTAGAACTATAATTCCATCGACTTCAGTAAATTTCAACCAGATTAAGTTTGTCTACACGTAGGTGCCTGTGTGAATGCGACAGAGAGAGAGAGGAAAGGCGAGAGAGGGAGACATCTCGAGGGAGATACAGGCTGCGGCTGGAGGCCAATAACAGAGCAGTTACCCAGCTGACCACAGCAAGAAGCCTTTAGCTTAAAGGTTAATACAACATGAATTGATTTGACACACTAATAAAACGCTTAGGACAGCGTTACCTCAGGCAACACCACACACACACTCACACACAGTTTCTCTCTCTCATTTACACCAAAAATACTGTAAATTTGTGTGGTTAGAGAAACAGAAAAAGACACACACAATTTACTGAACTAAAAAGTAGACAACTGCACACACACACACAGAGTCCTGTGGGGCCCCTTGGAGAGTATTATATAACATTACCCCTGACATATCAAGTGATTTCATGCACCTAGAGGCAGGACAATTGAGCCATTTGTTCAGCAGGTCAAAAATAGCCGCCTGCTTCAATGCCGTCTACTATTACTACCATTACTACCAGGTCTCCTGCACAGCTTGTGTCTGCACTGCAGTTTGGCTTTAATGGGTCCTGTAGTTCAAAATAACATATCAGCAAGGTTAAAATGGTTGTTGATCAGGACAAATAAGGCAATCAATTCTGGAGGCAGCTGCAGGGATTTAATTACTGTTTTACTGTTGGAGAACAAAAATGCTTCACACACTGGAAACTCAAGAAGGGGGAGGAACGTAGTGTTGAATAAACTGCAGGCGCTGTACCAGTTACACCAGTCTGGTTTAGAGGTCTATTAGAGCTTTGTGCTTAATGAAAACCATACCTGTTGATTAAATGTAGACGTGAGGTCAAGTTACTGCGATGTATAAAGAAGTGAGAAAAATGAACAGTAATAAACATTTTTTGTTCAACCATGAATATCTGCTGCTTTTACCCTCGATGACCAGTGAAGTAAATATCTTTAAGTTTGTGAACTCTCTTAAACTTGCCTTCATCAGCTTTGGGAAATTTTACCCCTTTTACCAGGCAAAACGATTCATCAATTAACTAATATTACTATTAATTAAAAGTGTTCCTCCTTGCATGTATCCTCCAATGTAGCAGAAAGAAATAAAGCACCCGGATCAGCTGACCAAAGAGTTCGGAAACCTCAACCAGGATATGTGAGGATAGCAGGATATGTGATCTCCACTGTAGCCATTACAATGATGCCTGTTGTTATCTGTCCCAGAGGTTTGTCCTTAAGTCTGTTTAGTGAACCAGCCAGAATAACAGTGATGGAGTTGTGTATTTCAGAAGACGAGAAATGTGCTTGTACAGTAAGAAATCTTTGCTGATTAAAATAAAAACGGTGAAAACAAAGGCTTACGTCTCACCCTGTTCCTCAGAGGATTCATTTCACTCACTATGAGGAAACCAATGACTTGTTAAAAAAGTGGATGTAATACCAAGATAACAAGCGTGAGCCACTGAGAGAGGAAGGAAGGACTGGAATGTGACATGTGAAGGTTAGAAGTTCTTATTTAAGTTTTCATGGTGCCGTGTGACTCGTCTGCCTTCAACATTACAGGGTCTCCTCAGGTAATTGCCACAGAGGATGTGTGAGATAAGCTCGTCGTCACGGAGACAGGACTTCTACTTGTTGGTTTCTTTTTCAAGTGTGTGAAAAATTAAAGTTTTGTTTAAAGCAGAACCAAGATTCTCCAGAACAAGTGGGAAGTAATCCTGGTGGCCTGGAGGTCTGCTGCGGCAGTGTGTAGAGTTTAAAAGGCCGTTTGAGCTCTAGAGGCTTTTAAAATGGTGGTTTCACATGTTTTACACATCTGGCCCAGACTGCTGCCACCTTAGACTGCTCACCCATCTCCAACTTCAGAGACGTCTGGCATAAGGGCACCGAGCCTAACGGTGAAAATGATTTAAAGTGAGGTTGTGTGTGCGTGTGTGTGTGTGTGAGGAAGGAGACAGATTAGAGAGGAAGACAAAAGAAAAGAGAGCCAGTGTCAGTTGCCCTGCGTGGACAACACACATGTAACCAGAACCCCACAGCCTCGGCCATGACCTCACTGGGTTTTTCCACAGTCTTACACACACACACACTCACACACACACACACACAGGGCACACATAGTGGGTCCTTGGTTAGCATACAGTCAGAGGAGCCTGGCACAGCGTGAGCCGGCTCCCATTCAGAGAGTCATGCATTGTAATCCTACACAGTGTGATCACACAGGCATGTTTCACAG
Source organism: Pseudochromis fuscus (assembly GCA_900323345.1). NCBI lineage: Eukaryota > Metazoa > Chordata > Actinopteri > Pseudochromidae > Pseudochromis > Pseudochromis fuscus. The sequence goes on along the minus strand of OOFC01030070.1, from coordinate 33,330 downwards.
TGGAGAATGCTAATCTAAAGTAAAAAGGCAGGACACAAAGCGACAGCCGGGTGACTGGATTCTGATGGGCGGAGCAGTGGATCAAATATATTTTGATGACAGGTAAAGAGGAAACTGTTGGTTTCCCAAGTGAATTTTACATGTACTGAAGAGAAGCAGAGTGGAGACACAATTTGTAAAAAGGCTTGAAGAAAAGTTGCCAAGAACACCCATCTGTCATTAGTTTTGTTGTAAAGTTAGGTGTTTCTTGAAAAAGTGCAAACAGTTCAGCTTAAATTCAGTAGTCAGTGCAGGTATTTTCATCATCTAACCAGAAAAACTGTTGAAAATAGATTTAATTTGTAGGAAAGAAGTTTGGATTATATCAGATCTTCCCTATGTGTCCTTCATTTGTGTTAAGAAGAACATTTTTTATTTAAACAAGTAGATTACTGCACTGCTTAGAAAAAAATTACACAATCGTGGAAGTGAAATAGAAAAAAGTGAAGTGAACCCTTTACTGTACTATATATTGGCACTGATTGTAGATTTTTACGTTTCCTGCTAGATTAATTAGAACTGATGATTAACTTTAAAAAAACCCCAAACAAACAGGAAACTCACAACAACTGGGTATTTCTGCAGTGTTACAAAACTCTAAGTAGTTTATGTGTTGAACCTACTTGCCACATATATTTTTAGGAACCGTCTGCCACTTATAAACTACATTAAACTGCATGACCTGCAGCAAAAACAGATTTTTAAACCCACACATGAAAAACACAGCGGCCCGAGTAGGCTCCGTCATCCCAACTAGGCCAACACCTGTTCTGTTTTTTTACTGCAGTCCTCAAAGAATCAAACAAGCTTAGATCATTCTGTACGCCACACTGGAAAAACTGCTGTCACCCAAACTGTGTAATGCGTGTTTTTAAAAAAATGTTGTAAAGGAGACTAGATGCAGTCCTGAGGGGGTTGACTGGAGACTGGCAGCATTTTTCCACATGAATGTTTCAGCGCCGCTGATGACTGAGGCCTAACTTTAAGAGGTTTAAGTAAAATATTACCAACCCACAAAACAACTACTTATTAAGTAACAGTTAGAAGTATTTAGTACATTTTTTTAGGGGTTAAAAGGCCAACCTGCCACTGTATGAAGTATGTTGTCCCGTCTGTCAGTCTTTAAGATGTTCCCAGAGGTGCTGATTCCATCTGCAGACACAAACAGAATAATAAATGAGTTAAATTCAGCAAAACAGATCCAAATGTTAGCACTGCTGTTCTAAAATTCTCCTGTGGATTTGCAGGACACCAAAAACTGTCCCAGAGACAATGTTGCAATTCCCTCTGACAGCCAACAGAGGCAGATCAAAGTGACTTCATGCTTCTTAAAAAAAGGTTTGTATGAGCAGATCTGACCACCTGATGTGTGCGGCCGGGCACAATCTGAGCTGCTCGGGTGGTGTAAGAAGCACAGGTCGAGTATTTGACCCAGATCTGGATAAAAAGATCAGGAAAGTGTGTGGAAGGTCTGGTTGTGGGACAAACAACAAATAAGAAAACACACACACACACACACACACACTAATGAGAAACCAAAGGTAGAAAAAAAGGCAAACAGTGCACCTGCATTTTAAAAATACTAACATAATCTGTCTCTCTCCATTTGTGTGTGTGTGTGTGTGTGTGCGCACTGGTGGAGGTGTTGCTGCTGGCCAACATCTGTTCAACCGACAAAAAATAAATGGGGTCAAACACAAGCACAACTGTAAATTATATTTGAATCATGTCTGAGGAATAGGTTTGTCGCTCAAAGACCTCAAACAGTTTGAACAAAACATTTATTCCTCTGTTTAGGAGATATTTCTGTCGTGTTTCTTTAATATCTCTTCAGAAACGCTGTGTAAGTGATAAATAAGGAGTTAACAGCGACTTTATGGAAGATGTAGACATGTCAAAAAGAACATTAGATAGCGCAAAATGACTCAAAAATAAGTTTTAAATGCATTTTTTAAGTTATTATAACAGATTAATAGCTGTGTCACCGTCGCGTTTCATTTCGTGCGCGCGTGTGAGTAATTAAAACAGACCAAACACCTGCGCAGGTAGTTTACCACCAGAATATATATAAACTTGTACAAAACCTCAATAAAAACCGCAAAAAATTGCCCAGTACAGAACATTTACCGAACTTCCAGCTGTTCAGACTCCTTCAGACTGTTTCTTCCCTACCTTGTAAGACAGAACCACCGAACAAGCCTCTTGAAAACAGTCCAACAACTTGAAGATAATCCAGCTAATGGCGATTTTTGTACAACAAACCCCGTGTGCATCCGAGAGAGAAAATAAACCCGCCCGGGAGGTGATGGAGAGAGATTCCGCTGGTGTTGTCAGTAAAGCCCGTACAGAAGAGGAGGAACAGAAAAAGACTTATCGGAGGCAAGTTGCAGAAAAGAAAGTCCGTCCCCCTTCAAGTGCTGCGCCCTCCCCTCTTCTCTCCTGCTGACAGAAATAGCAGGCGAGGCGGGCCCCACCAAAAATAGCCTCGACTTCACACGGACCTTCAGGACCATTGTTTTCCTGCGCACAGACGCACGCGCTCTCTTTTGGGGTGCACGCTCCAAGGTCGGCAACGTGTGCAACACATTTCTGCAACAATTTTAACTTTGATTTTCACAAACTTGTGACTTTATATCAAATAAGGAAAAACTGATTCAAACACTGTGGCTCCATCTGCTGTCAAAACCTTAAAACCAGGATTTTTTTTTACAGCATCATGTCGAGAGATGAGTTCCTGGGGGCCCCTTGGGAAGCCAACAGAGAAAAATGTAGGCTGGTTAAATTTGCACACCCGTGAGCACTTGGATTGAATTCCCCAAATTTGTAACGTGCTTGTCTTTTGCAAATTTTTTTGACATTTATTTTGATGAGTAAACTTTGTCCAAAATTACAAACTACAACATGTGACCCCTCCAAAACAAGCACATGGTAAAGAGTCGGGAACTTCCACCACAGCGCTGACTGGCAGAGGTTTGTCATGAATTTCACGTTACTCATATTATTTGTTTGTTTATAATGGTTTTGTCATTTGTATTGATATCAGAACAGACCCCAAATACCATGATGCACACAGAAATGAACATTTGATACACAGTCTGTAATGTGGGCTACAGTCTTGCACCAGTTTAACCAATAGTGTCATGAAACCAGAGTCACACTGAACAAATCCGGCTTTTTGTTTCATTAGTTTGGGTTTCTGCACAATACCATGCTTACATCTGGTGCACATATCTTTAACCTAATTTGGCTTCCTTTTAACCTTTAAACACAGTTCCTATTTAATGCCTTCACAGTGTGGGTCGGGTCATAATAAGTATTTATATCAAATTTTGATCTATTTAGAACGTATCAATAATCATTAAATTTCAGACTGACAGAAAATTACATTTAGGGTCATTTTACTGCTGTCAAGTATCAAAGCGAGTCAAATTTAACCTGAACAGTATGTGAGGGTTTGACTTCCTGGCAATGATCTCTAGTTTTAGGGGTGTGTTGTTGTTTTTTTTTTATTAAATGTATTTCTATACAAAAAAAACAGCGACTGAAAAGGTTTTTCAGCACACAGTGCACAGAATTCACTGGGCATTATAAACAATGTAAAACCAAAAAGTGAACTTTACAGCTAATCTGAAGCTTTTGTTACAAACCCCACTGACATTTATCCACGAGAACTTATATAAATGATCCAATGTAAATAAAACATCCTGGAATTAATGTTTTCTTGCGATACCACTGCACCGTTGCTTTTCATATAAACCTTGCAGGCTCCCAGTGAAAAAACATTTCATTGACTACCTGGTAATAAATCTGCAGCAGAGGCCCGAGCTGAGACTCTGAAAGGACTCCTGAACGTCCCCAACAGGAGCAAAAACTAAATAAAAATCCCGTTGAGAGGGCCCTCATAAGGAAATGTTTGGAATACTTTCTGTGGGCCTAATAACATATAATGTTGAGCTGATTGTACAAATACCTTTGCTTTCTAGTGTACTTTAGGTTCACTGAATGGCCCAAACAGTGTTGTAATCTGGGGGATAAAAACTGTGCCTGGTTTGCTCATGTGGTGTGGGATTAAAGAGTAATAATCAAAGTTAATACGGTTCTGTTATGAAACAAAACACATCAGTGTGCTGTAACAGCATTAGTGACTGGCCTATAAAGTACAATATACACATTTAATATCAGCATTTGTTCAGCAAGTCAGCTCATTACTCAGAGTCACATGAGTACAAAATAAAGACAGTTTGCTTGGTTCTGTTTAAAAATGAAGAATTCTGCTTTCTGTGATCATTTATTTAACATTTATTTAACACAAAACAAGACTGAGAACAATGAAACAGAACAAAAATACTGTTGAAATTTAGTAATAAACTGAAAGCATCACCAATAAACTGTAATCTAAGCCATGTGTCTGTTGTTCCAAACAACTGTGTCTTAAAAGATTGGTGTTATTTTAGAGTATCAATACCACTAATGTCAATATAAATATACCAGTATTAAGTATGTTTCTAATTTTACAATTCCATTATTACAACTCTAACTACACTGTGAACTTGATGTAAATATTGTACAGTAAAATACTTGGCAGCCAGTTTCAATCACAGTAGATAAATAACTGAGAATCTTTATATGAGGAATTAATATGGGTGAAGTTCCCAACAGTTACTCTTAAACTCTGTGGTAAAAGGTAAAGCAGCTTTTACCTGCTTTGTATGCTGAGTCATTGCAGACGTCAACAGGAACAGTAAATGTCAAATCAAACTGCTTGATTACTGCTTCTGTGTTTTCCCTCCTTTAATAATGACAGACTGGGGTTGATATAAGGTTTGAACACCTTGTAATTGTCTCCTGCTGTAACAGCTACTACTTTTTTTTTTTTTTTTTTTACAGGTAATGAAGGCAGTTAATTGTCTGACATTGCAGATACAGCTCTGTACTTGCCGTGGTCAGACCACCAAACGGAGGGCTCCCCGAGGCCCGTGCATGAGGAAGTAGTGCATCCTCTCTGTGTGAGCCACGGCGTTCAAACACGCACACACACACTACACACTTACGTTACTGTGGCAGTGTACATGACGCAGGTCCATCGCCTTGTTCTTCCTGGAATCACGAGGCAGTGTTCGAGTACAAGCCACTCACACTGAGTCACATACATCCTTTAGGTGAAGTGTGGTCAGGAGGAAGTCCTCAGTCCTTTCTCTGATTAATCATAATTCTATGATTTCTGCAAAGTTAAATCACTATAGTGAATGTTGCATACTGATTTAGAATATTAAATATATAATTCTAAAAAATATCTATCTATCTAGAATACATCTGAAAAAATAAAAAATAAAGATAAACCACTGCTCTAATTAGTGACATATCATCGTCTTAAAAATGGGACCCAGTAATATCTTTATTTAACAGAGATACTTGAATACATCTGTATTTGTATTTTTGATAACCTCACTCTGTTTCCATTGTTTTTCTTACTTTTTCCTAAATGAAAATCCACACATTACAGTTTTTGTGTCAAAAACTGACATTTATGCTGAGTTTCACTCACACTTCTCTGTGTTTTTCCCCACTTTTAACCGTCCCTTTGTTTCCACAGAGCACAAGCGTGTGTGTGTTTTATCCTTTTTTCCGATCTCGGCGTCAGCCAGGTCAACAACTGATGTTTCAGACCAATACTGAAACCAAGAAGCGTGCGTATTTCTACTGCTGATGGTGCTCCATCGTCCGCTCGCTCACCCTCGGGTGCCTCTGTGAACAGGGGGAACCCAGCACCGTTCCCAGAAACCCTCAGTGTGTGTGTGTGTGTGTGTGTGTGTGGGTGGGTGTTCAGAGCTCTAACGGTGTGTGAGAGACTTTTTATGCGAGTTATGTGTGTTTGCGCGCGCATGTGTGTGTGTGTGTGTGTGCGTGTGTGCATCCCCATCAAGTTTGTGTGCAAGTGTATATGTGTGCATTCACATGTGTGTGTATGTGGTAAGTCCATTCAATTACACAATCTACCATGCAGTCTGAATCACATCCGGTTTCGAGCTGAAAATAACAAAACCACAGGGTGACAGAAAAGCAGCACAGCAGGCAGCCGCCCACACGGAGAGAGGAATACACACACACACACACACACATACACACTTGGTCCAGCGCTGGTCAGTTGATATTTTCCACAAACAACATCTACTTTATATAAAGAGAGTTTCTTCTTCCAGAAATGATGTATTTTCAATAGATTCCCGGGAGTGTGACTTTTCAAATAATTTTTAAAGTGTTTATACATATGAGGACTTTCTGAAAGTCTGTGCTGTCTGCTTAAAATGCAAATATATCTTCATAAACACAATGCGGTCAGTGAGGTAAATTCAAATTAATTGCACCTTCAGCAGAGAAATTAATATTGGTTTTCAGAAACACGATCAGTCAACCTTCAAATGTAAATTACACTGAAGTGACACAGTTAAAAACAGTCAGTCTGACGAATGTAGCTTTTCTGTCAGTACTATATGGGGCAGGATGTGGTCAACTGTGTGCTATAAAGCTGCCTCCCACCTGCAGAGTCGTGCTCCTGCTACAACGCAACATTTGAGACAAGAAGTGATTCTTCAAACACTCAAATTTAAAAAAAAAAAAAAGAAGAAGAAGAAGAAGAAACAACGTGCACAACTACACTGAAATCCTCTCAGAGTGACAATCGGATTGCACAAAGCAGAAGTGGAGGGGTGTCACGTCCAGTGATCAGAGCTGGGTATTGAACCTCTCTCCCATTGCTTTTGTGGAACAAAAACATGTCTCTGGCACAAAATATCAAATATTGAAACTTAAATCTGTGAAGCTAAGTTTCTTTATGATGCATTCAAACACAAATCATCCACCTCCTGCAGAGAGCTGAGCAGCTGTTTGGGTGCTGAGGCTTTTTCTGTGAACATTTGTGTGTGTGTGATACTTTATCTGCCATGTGCGGACAGTGTGTCGCCGTTAAAAAACACAGCACACACACTTGTATAAACATGAATGAGCCTGTTTTACGTAACAGAGAAGGGTATGACCCTTATTTCCACTAATTATGATAGAGAGTGGTCTCTGTAAACTGTTTTAACACAAGTCCAAGCTCTGTGAAATCGAAGAAGAGGAGATGGAGGTTTTTAGGGAATGAAGGGAGGAAAGTAGAAGGGATTGGATTAGGAAGATAAAGCGATGGAGCCACAGAGAGAATAAGAAGATGTGAACGGAGAGGTGAAATGTGGAAGAGAGAAAGGAGAGAAGACGAGAGAGTGGATGAGAGAAACAGAGCGAGAGAGGCTGAGAGCACTGTAATAATGTTTGGCCTTGGTCTGCCAGCGGGGTCCTTCCCCTTAAGAAGCCAACAGGAATGTGAGGAATGCTGCATGAGAAGAAGAAGGAAGGAGCAGAGAAGAGGGGGAGAAACAGAGGAGGATGATGGGAAAGAAAGAAAAGCCAAGAAAGAGAAGGAGGAGGAGGAGGAGGTGGGAGGGAGGGAGGAGGGAGG
>OOFC01030070.1:0-19274 GCA_900323345.1 Pseudochromis fuscus | reverse complement strand
GGCGGGTTCAAGACAAAGAGAGAGGATTTAAAAGGCAGATAGGGCTGAGTGTCCACTGGGGTTTTTATTTGTGTCTAGTAGGAAAAAATAAAAATTACTGAGCATCCCACAGGCTTGCAGTGCATGTGGCTGCATCTCGACTTATGGTTTCTTTTCATTCACCAGCAGCCGTCATATTTCCTCAGGGAGAACACACCAGCATTTGACAACTATTTACTTGTTAACATTAGCCACATATTTTTTATTATAGTTTGTTCTAAGCTGTTTAAGAATTATTTGCATTATGTCACAGCAGTCGACGCAGGCCAAGAGACAAACCACCCAGAACTAATGTGTGACAGCATCAGTGCTTCTTTACATGACAACAGGACTGTGGGAGTTTCAATTAGCAGCTAAAGACAGACTATTTCTAGTTTCTACTGTGCAGGTTACTCCACAAAATTTATATATAGTGGCCACAAACATGGCTGTAAAGAGGAGCATCCAATATGGACTTTTTCATGTTGTCACTGGCAACTGCATGTAGTATGGAGCTGCAGGGAAAGATTGTTAGGGAAAGAAAATAATGACAGAAAAGGCAGGAAGGAAAATAAAAGCTGCACGTGCTGGTTAAAAGTACAAATGCAACAAGTTGGATGCATTCTGCAAAAAGTATCCACTTGCACTTTATTTTGAAGGAGCAAGAAAGAGTCAACGAGAAAGACAGAGGGAGAAAGAGGGGGGGAAAGAGATGTTTGGGATCAGGGTGGGGAAGCTTTCAGCACTTGGGATTGTCCCAGATGGACACAAGCCGCTCCCTCCCTTTATAAACAGCCTCTGGCTTCTACCTCCTCTCCTCTCCTCTAATCTCCCCTCGTCTTCCCTCGTCTCCTCTGTTCACGTCTCCGTCAGTCTCCTCTTCTATCCCTTAATGCCAGTTGTCTACAGCTCAGCTCCCACCTTGCAGAGAGTCTCAGACCCCCCAACAGAAAATATGAACAAACTGACAGTTTGTGCTTTTTTCTTCTGACAATTTCTTCTGTCCCCCCCACCACCATCACCACCCCCAATCCCTGCCATTTCCAAAGTCAACACACCACTAAATGCCGGGCTGACTCACTTCCACTGTGGGTGGCTCTGTTTCCAATTTTCTCACCACCTCAGCCACCCCACCACCTTGGAAGAAAAGAGAAAACTTTTGTCCAGATAACAAAAAAAAAAAGCAGACAAGCAGACATGCAAAAGGGAGACACATTTTTCCAAGCATGCACGTAGATGCCGAGAGTCAGGCGTGCTTCTCCCACTTCTTTTGTGGCTCTGAAATGGTTATCGCTGTTTTCCTTCCTTTCTTTCTCTTTGGGAGAGCGTGGGAGCGCCCTCAGAGCGCTGCAGAGAAACCACGGGGCTCATAACAACAGGAGGAAGCCGGTAACTTGAGTAACTCGGGCCGGCCAGAGGGAGAGAGAGAGAGAGGGAGCGAGAGGGGGATAAAGGAGGAGAAGTGAAGGAAAGGCAGCGAGGGACAGAGAAACCTCCTCTGAGCATCGTGCATCCTCCACAGCTGTAACGCACTTTAACATTTTAAGCTCACACAACGCACACGCAGAAATAACCTGCTGCATTCCAGACAGCATGCATCCACACACACACACACACACACACACACACACACACACACAGTGACACTTTAACATCAGACAACTTTCCGAACACACCACTGTCGTTCTTACCAGTTTGTGTTGTGAACATTCAGCGCAGGACGTGGGTTACAAAGTCCCATCAGTCATGTACAGTTCAATCCAAAAAGCGGCGAGGACACTCAAAACAACACACACACACACATACACACACACACACACAGGCACAGTATCAGTTCCCTCTGTCCAAGTGTTGAGAAAGTGAGGGGCCGCAACAAAAGGCAACAGAGGGAAGGGAGGGAGAGATCGAGGTAGTGAGAGAGAGAGAGGCAGAGAGCGAGAGAGAGAGATTAACCCCTCTGAGCTGACTGGTGGACTCTCTCCCTCCCTCACACACACACACACACACACACACATGTGCACACAGTTGGTTTGCCGTATCACTGACTTCTTGTGTTTTCTCTCAAGTGCCAAGAGGAGGAAGGGAGAGCAAAGAGTATGTGTGTGTGTGTGTGTTCACGATCATGGATGTGTGTATTGTAGTGTGTGTGAGTGTGTGTGTATTTTAAGGTAGGAGGGACCGGCTGGCTCTGGTCCAGAGGCAGCCAGCCTGGTAGGAAAAAGACAATAGCAGGAAACACTATATCAGGAGGAGGCAAAATACCAGCACAAAAATAATTAACAGACAGAGAAAAACAATGACATCCACAGTGGAAAACACAGCCTGCAGCCCGCGCCAAACAATGATAGTGGAAACAACCAACACAAGAGGCTTATTTTTGTTGTTGTCACCACAGGATATACAAAAAAAAAAAACAAATCCAGAAAGATCTGAGGGGTTACTGGAAATGAATGAAATCTGAAATGTTGGGATTATTTTTATAGGTGCAACATTAAATACAAAAATTACACTGGGAAAAGTTTGAAAGGTTTTTTTTTAGGAAGTTAGTGTCACACTCACTTGTGCGCCATGAAAAGTGTGCAGAGACACACATTCCCCATGCAATCACTCAACCATGACTCCCACACGACTCTTACCACCACCCACACCCACACACACACACACACACACATTCCCCTAGCTGTAATCATATCTAGTGATAAGGGCAGCTTCCCCCAGCGGTCGCTGGCTCTCTGGGCTCCAACCACAGTAACTTACAATGGCCCTGTATTCTAAGCCTGCACTGATTACACACACAAGGAGCTGCATTACACCCTGCTAATTTAATTTCCTCCCCTCTGGGTCAACCTTTGTGTGTGTTTGTGTGTGTGTGTGTGTGAGAGAGAGAGAGTGCATAAGGAGGAACTGATCAAGCAGTTGTTGAGGAGAACAAGCTGCTTCCACAGAAACAGACTGTAATAATCTGTGGGGGGGTCCACAGGGTTGTTAATCAATACCATCAACGTTTGTCCACTTCTTGAGAATTCAGGATTTCAAACACTCTGTGTGGGAAATAAAACCTCATCCACTGGAGTCTTAACACACTGACAATCATGTGCTTCATGTGCCCATCATCAATTAATTGTTGTAGGTGCACATCACAGTCATGATAGCAGACGTACAAACCACATGCTGTTCTGAAAAGTTATAAACATTGATTTACAAACTCTGACCTTGACGCTTCCTCTGGATGCAGCTGGGTCTCGACAGTGTATCTCCACAGTCATGATGTTAGGTTAGTTATAAAGCAACTCAGATGAAGTTAAGGAAAGATCGCAGAACAAAATCTAGGTGTGGTCAGGTCACCAACAGCAGAAGGACATGTTTTCTCTATCCGTGTGTCTGCAATGGTCATGTGGGCAAAATATCTAAATGTTGTCATCTGCCCTCTGCATGAGATAATCCTTTATTTTTCCCACAATGGAGACATTTACAGTGCAACAGTAGCAACGTGGTGGATTGATTACATATAAAAAATAAGAGGTAGTAACAACATTTACAAAAGGAAATTTAAGATAAAATAAAATAAACGGTAATACTATGTACAATAGTATTATTATCATATAAAAGTAAAAAAGTAGCTGCCTCAATATGAATATACAGCTTTAACATACAGTAAATCTATAAGTAGTGATCTGGGTCTTTATTTACCTAAACTACAGGAGTTATCAGCCACAATTTGAGGCCGGCTTGTACTAGAGGCAGACTTTTATTTTGAATTTTAGACATACTTCAGTATAAAGCCTTGTTTTGATGGTTCACATGGAATCAGATCAAAGTGTTTGCATTTACTGAAGTGTCTGCTTCACGCTGTTAAAACAAATTCAAAACTTTCTTTAAAAAAAAGCCAACTACTCGTGTTTACATGGACAGAAACCCATCAGGAGCTTTATTGTGAAATATTTGCAGGCACATTATGTTTACTTTAATCCCTACTGTTTTCTCCTGTTTGTATTTAGTCTCCAACATCCCACAAGTGATAAAATTGTGCCGTGTTGATGGCCGCCTGTGTTGCTCTTATTGCAGACAGTCGCCTTAACGTGTCTCTGTAGCAGACCAGCATGAACCCTAATTGTAGAAAGAATTGAATCACGTGTATGTCTGCTGCCCGTCGTCCATATTGCTCAGTGCACGTGGACTCAGAAACCATGAATTTGCCTTTGTGTGCTCATTTTATTGGTGCCACCAACACACAAGTGCAACTATTCTCACAGAAATGGAACTAATACATTTTACCAGGCGTACCACATATAACACATTGAACAAATAAATCATGTTTAGGTCATAATTATTTTGCAGAAAATAATGGATGTGGTGTTTAACATGTTTCTCTATGTGAGTAAAAGAGGGCGGCTCCACAGTGGCTCCACATGAACCAGCTGCCACTGGTAATGTGGCATCACACCAGTTTTGGAGCGAGATGAGATGCAGACAGTGATCTCCCATATACTGACGTAAGCACCTGCTACCTGCAACGTTTTACAGCTTTATTAACAGTGACACTTTGAATTCACAGTCAAGTAGAGAGAATGTGCTCGACATTCATAAATATTACAGCACTTTTTCTTTTTTTCTTTTTTTTACTGAAGGAGATTATGACATCTCACTTGGTGTTTAGCTAAATGAGCTTTCACTGCTGTATTTATCCAAGCTCTCCTGTGACAACTTACAGAGTATAGAGTGGCCGTACGAGCCTGGAGTGAAAACCAAGTATTTTTTTTAATTACATCAACACTCCTAATTTATAGCTTTACAGTCCAGTTGTAAAAGCACTAAACACTAATTAAAGCCGAGCCTCATTTCAGAGGTTTGGAGGTCTCTCAGTGGAGGTTTCCATTACAGCCTCCAAAGAAAATGATGTGTGATGACTCAAAAATCACTAAAATTAGGGTGGAGATGTAGAATGTGGAGCTGCATCAGTTTTATATGATGAGAATCAGTTGTTGCTTTGACTTTGTCGTGAAAGATTCAAATGCTCTTTAGCCTCTTGTGTTCCCCTCCCAGGTTTCTTAAACCAAAGGGTAGGGGCCCAAAATAGGTTGCAGGCCTGTTTCTGGCAGGTTGCAGCAGAACACAGGCTCGCTGTGTGTAATCCTGGGTCCCGCAGTGAGACGGGGACGCAACGTTTTAATAAAAATCCTCTGCTTTAATTTGAAGCAAGAGGTCAGATCTGCTGGCTCTCCCACCGACTCTGAGTAGAGGGGCCTGATGAAGCGGTGAGCTCGCTGCAGGTTGTTTATCAGACTCGTTCAACACATCTGAGTCTCATTTTGGCCGAATAAAACAATGTTGTGCGTCACTGTCAAATGCATGGCAAACATAAGGACTGTGTGTGTGTGTGTGTGTGTGTGTGTGTGATAAAAAAAACAAAGACAGTGTGTGTGTGTCCGAAAGCAGAGAATGTGTTTGTCATTAAAATGACTGAATACAAGGGCGAGGTCCCTCTGGAGGGGTGGGTAGCTATATATCTGAAGTAGACACACACACACACACACACACACACACACACACACATACACACAGTGCAGACCGGCACTTTTAGCAAATGTTACTTCCTAGTTCCTTGACCTGATGTTGCCTCATCCACCTTTGGTAACATCATCTCTGGGAATCAAACCAGCAACCTCTCTCACTCCTGTGCAACCCCTCAACAAACTACAGACACATCAGTCTATGTTCTAACCACACACACACACACACACACACACGTATAAACCGTCACACATCTCGTCTGTCAGTCTCTCTCTCTAAACTCCTGTTCACACTCCGCCTCTCACTCTCACCGCTGCATGAAAAGACGTCTCCAGATGTGGGTGTGATGCTCGTACACAGTGATTAGTGAGCGACTGTGCTGTGTTGTGTGTTTCCACCTCCCCTCCTCTGTTTTGGTTACCAGCCTCGTCTGTTAAACCTCCCTAATCAGCTCCGCTGTCAGGAGAGGAAGAAAGACAAGGCCGAGGCCCGAACGCTTACAACAATTCACACACAATGCCTCAGTTTGTCTGTCACAGCTTTGCCCTTCACACATTAGTGTCAGTCTAACAGGGATTTTTTTTTTTAGCCTTTTAGATTAGTTTCCACCTATTTATGGTCATAGATGAGCTGCTGTTCAGTACACAGGAGTCAGTCAGTTCAAAACCGTATTCCTCCACACGCTGCTAAAAATGTTCAGGGAATGAAATTAAATCCGATTTGGCACACCGATGAAAACTGGGGCAAGAGAGACAAAATGAGCCGAGGTCAGACTTTAATTTTGACAGAAATTTCTAATTTTATTAAATGAGAGCATCTGGACGCCTCAAGTTCAAAATGTCCGCTTTCACTTGTACCCTGTTAGTTCTGCTCAGACAAAAAGTTTCACATACAAGAATTAAGAAATGTAAACAAATCACTAATGTTTTGGAGACTGGGACACAGCCAGCGCTGGCTGAAAGGCAAAATTAAAGCTGCGCTGATAAATAGTTTTTTATCCACAGTGGAGCAAATTGGACATGAATAAAATGGTGTAACTCCCCATGAACACACAGAGTTATTATTGTCGTGAACTTTACTGATCACAGGATATGAAGGCTTTAAATGTAAATAGTTACTGGGTACGCCACTTGCAAAACTTAATTGCACAAGCTGTTTCCAGTGCTGTGTTGGCATTCTCTTTAATCCCTTAATTGATTCATCACGATGGCGGTTGCCTGTGCAGAAGTCAGAGATGATGCTGTTTTCTCCGCTGTGTTTGGGGTTTATAAAGCTCCTCAGTTTGTTTTGCTCTCTGATGACTTGATATTAATGCATTTTTATGCTGCCATTCTTCAAAACATGGAGGTAGTTAAGGCTGTACAACAGAAACTACTACATTTATGATATCTCGCTATATGTTTGTCAGATTTTATGTTTAACCACGCTACATGTACTGAGAGTATGTGATCTATACTACCGTTCAAAAGTTTGAGGTCACCCTATCAAACCAATGGTTTTCCAATGACAACAATGACCATGTACAGACTGAGGGATCTACTCAGCTTGTTCTACCTGCTTTACTCTGATTACATATGTTTCAGACTTGATGGGAAACACTTGTGTCTCTCCCACTGTCAGACACAGGAGAGGCAGAGATATGGTTGGAGGACGTTTTGCTGGTTCAGAGACATTTACTCAGTATAACTTGATGTTGTGGTTGCTGTTTGTGTTCAGTTGTAGTTTACATATGTTTTGTGATACTTGTTTTTGGTAAAATTGGTCAAATTGTTTTTTGTAGGGTGACCCCAAACCTTTGAACGGTAGTGTATGTATAGACTATAAATAGAAATGGATGAGGTGAGTGGGTCTCAACAATGAGGGTAATATCCAGGTATAAAAAAAGTGCAATTCTCCTGATAGCCACTTGATGCTGGCTCTAATAACCAATAACAAGTGATTCTGATGTCATCAGCTAAAGTCAACTCTTCTTCTCAGTCATCTGATGGTCCATCTGAAAATCATTTCATCATTCAGTAGATATTAAACTTTAAAAAGCAAAAGAGTGAGAGGTGTGATTGAACTCCAGTCTCATGCACATTGTGACCTCAGGTTCAAGGGTCACACCCGCCTCATCACTCCTCCCTTCATAGCCAAATATGGTCACCTCTGGCTCCAAACATCCAATAACATTCAAATGCCAAACTCCTGGCTTCACAATGTGAGTCCACAAACCAACAGGTGATGCCACATTAGCTCTGTCTATTTTATACACAGTCTACACAGAGTGTTATTTTTCCAAAAGCACCACTGTTATGTACGGTGTAGAAAACCACTGTCCAGAAGTCTGTCCATGTTTGCTGAGGACAGACGTTGAACTTTATTTGGTGACTTTGAAGCAGTGATGGGAGCTTTGTTGCGGTCACGACAAATTATCCAACTCGTCTCATTGGGTAAAAATACAACAACAATCATCCAATTCTTTAGTTGTTCTTTAACCAAAATTGCCTGAAATATCCCTTCAAATGAATGCTCGTGTTGCTTTGTGTCTGGTAGAGGGATACAAATGAAATGTAATTAAAAAAACCGGTTGCCTCGGCATGCAGTCTGTTGTTTTGGTTTTACTATTTGGTTCACTTTCACTTTTGGTGAAATAACTACATTTCCAGGAGCAGCAGGCAGTGGCTTTCTGTGAATAAATCTAAATTAAAATATTTGTCAGACTAAGTTAGCAATTAGCTTACGTTTTATCTCATTTTGGACTTAATAAAAAACTTCTTGTGGTCTTATAAATATTGTAATTTAAAGTCAATTCTAGCTGAAATGTTTAATTAGAACCAAATTAATGTAGTAGCTAAACATTTGAACCAATCTCTATGAACTCCACAATCTCTACTCAAAAATAATAAGTGCAGTCAGAATAATTTTTTAGTGTAGCTGTGGAGCATGAAAATATAAAAACCTGAATATTTTCCTCAGAAGTTGGTGAAGACCTAAACAATACAAAAGGGGAGATGAACATAGGCCTGTTCACATTTGGTTTTGCGATGTGTTTCTAGTGTTCAGATCACAAGTGAATGGCTCTGAATAAAAGTGTGAACAGCCACTGAAACACATTAAGATCCAATCACTCGAACCACATGAGAGAGATGCATGTGACCACATATGTAAACTCTAATGTGTTTTGACACGATCTCGATAAGGACGTAAGAGAAAATGCTGCTGCTTTTCTTGTGTTTAGTCTCATTCGTCTTGCTCTGTGTTCATGACATCCAAACACAAGTGGAGGTGTGAACACAGATCCATCTTTGCTGTCCATTCATGAGTCAATCACCCGGGTAAAACCAAGTCTGAACAGGGGGTTTTATGGGATAGTATGTCACCATTGGTCGTCCAGCTTGTTGTGCTGCTACCAAAATGGGAAATCTGATCTGTTTTTTTTTTTTTTTTTTTTTTTACCTGTGTCATGGTGTTACTTTGAACACCTGTGACTCTGGCTGCTGAGGAAATCAGTGGATGAGAACTTGCCACTGCAATGAAATCCAGATGTTAACAAAATCAGACTTTCCTTAAATATTTAATTGGAATACACTGAAGTCCACACAGTTAACCAAAATAACAACACACTCTGCAAAGCAAAACCATCGAGGGGGAAAATAAACTGTGTGTTTGCAGGGAAATGTTATGGAAGTTTAGACAGACAAGCCGCTGTGGTTATGGTAAAGCAAGATTAGGCAACTAAAACAGTTTGGTTAAGATTCGGATTAAGATAATTCTATGGTGATAGAGTGATGTAATGGTGTGGGTGAAACTAAGAAAGGGACAAAGAGGAGGAGGAGGAGCAGGAGGAGGAAGGAGGGGATAAGATGGGGTCCAGACCCCTGATCCCAGCAGCTGCTGCTGTTTTGTAGGTCAGCATTACATCAGTAGGTTTATGGAAAAGGCTGAGAATCACTTCTCTACTTGACCTACTTAAAGAATGTTAGTGTTAGATGACATACAATACTCCCCGGCTTCCCAGCACTCACTCATTCACTTCCTACCCAACGCGAAGCAACACACATTGTTTTGTCATCTTGTTTTATTAGCAGTTGCTGAAAGACCGCATAATTTAGGAAACAGGGCCTTAAAATGTTTTTGAATAACCCACGTTCTGCCTGAAAAACCTTGGCTCGGTGAATTGTTTTGCATTTGTAACCTCTCTTCGTCAATTTCAGATCTGTGTTTATTGTGCTAATATTTTCCGATGCATTAGAAAAGGATTTGGATCTAAATCTGCACAGTTCAAGAATAAAATGCAGTGTCTCCAGAACATCACACAGTTCATTTCATTCATAAAAAATTACTTATTTTTCATCTTTGACAAGGTGCCTGCAGGAAAAACTGAGCTTTTCACCTCTTATCAAAAGTGTAACAGAGCTGCTGGAAACCCTGCTGTCAGATCGGCTCGTCAATATCATGGTCGATTTAACGTGCCAGCTGTCTTTTTGGAAAGAATTATGGTTTTAACGTCTTATAAAAACTAGTGTCAAACCCAAAGCAGTCCGAACTGTTCTACTTAAAACCCGAATGTGTTGCGCAAGAATTTATAGGTCTGTTTGAATTTATAGCATCCATATGTTGGGGGATTTTACGGTGAATGGATGTGGTGAGGACTCTGTGTCTGTGCACATGTGTCTGTGTGTGTGCGTGCTTGTGCGCGCGCGCGTGTGTGTGTATGAGCCCAGTGTAGTCCACTTGCACTGCAGAAAAAGGCATGACCCGTGTTGGAAGGCTTCTGCCTGAGAGGCCAGAACCACACCACTTAACCTCTGCATGACAGACACACACACACACACACACACACACTGAACATACAGCACGTATGAGATCATATGAGCACGTAAAACTGCAGCACCGACCGTAAATGTTTGATTGACAGCGTGAGTTATGAATCAAACAATGTGTCCCATGCACCCATTTGGTGTTGTCACCATGGCAACAAAGCAGCGATACACTCCTTCCTACGTGTCTAATGAGGCGTATCCAGCATTTTTTATCCCAATGACATCACGAGGAAAGGAGCTGTCTCTCAGGAAATACTTGCTGGCCTTCACAAATCTGGATTCAAATGTGCCACACGAGAAAGGCTGACAGGCTGTAACTGTCAAGAAAAGCAAAGATATGTCTCGCGTACTCGTCAGCATGATGATAACAGTGATGATCAATCTGATAAAACAGCTTCATCATTAGGAACGAACAGCCTGCTTCCTCAGTCATCTCTCAGTGTGTTTAACAGCTTGTTGTTATGGCCCGACCTGAATGTAAATAAACCCTGGCTTCATCCAAACATCAGTGTGTACATGATGCTGCCAGTGATGTATACAAGCGTCACGGAGGCAGCGAGGACAGTTCATTCTGTCCAGCTCATTAAAACTGTTTATAACAGTCATAGAAGGATAAAGCAGTCGGACATTACTGACAAAAAAAAGTTACTTTGTCCACTCAGAAAAGAACAAGAGTGAGTGTGGGAACCTCATCATTCACATATGTAAATAAGTAAATATCACATAACGTAAACAATTACCTATTTAGGTCATTCAACAGCTGACTGGTCACTGAGCGCTAGTACACCAGTGTCAGCCAGCTGCATGTGGGCAAACTGATGTGTGCGTGTGTATTTTAGGATCCGCTGTGCAATAGCATGTGTGAATTTAGACATCTGGTTGTGACATGCACATTTGATATAGTCCATTAAAATGACA
Organism: Pseudochromis fuscus; assembly: GCA_900323345.1. Classification (NCBI taxonomy): domain Eukaryota; kingdom Metazoa; phylum Chordata; class Actinopteri; family Pseudochromidae; genus Pseudochromis; species Pseudochromis fuscus. Next base: position 8,022 of record OOFC01030070.1, on the reverse strand, counting down.
CATGGTTATACAACAGCTCTGTGGCTGCGGTGACAGCACCTGTGGGTGATTTAAACAGACACAGAAAACTATCCAATGACACTCACAGCCTGCCAATCACTCTCTAATAGGTTTTTTTTTTACCAGCTGGATTGACATGTGTACTTTTGAAGTTTTCAGTATTGTGGAGATCAAGCTGAGACACTTGTTGGCTACATCATAAGCAGAATATGATGTGGATTTGTGACCTCAGAGCTTGTATCACTGAACAAGGATTTGTACAATGTGAGGTCAGTGCCCTAAAAAACTTAACGCAGCAAAGACTGACATGTCCAGATTTTTAAACCACAATTAACATCTATCCACAGGCAGCTTTTCTAATTGTTGCCACATTAAAATATCAAAATAAAATCCCTCTTCAGGCCTTTTCACATTGCTTCATTGTGAACATTAAGTCTCAATAGTTTACTTCAGAAAAGTTAAACAAGGAAAATAAATTGCATCCTGGCAGCGGCAGCAGTTCCTCACAGTCAGGATTAGTTTCTTTTTCACTTCTCCACTAACAGCATTGATCATTTAAGTCCCGCCTCACTCTGGATTTTAATTGGATGCTGAGCGCTGTAAATACTGAACTTCATAGGACTGTAGAGAAAATAGTCACTGTTAGCACAAAAACACCTAAGTTTGATGCTTCAGACTAATCAGTTTGGAGTTTAAGGACAAACTGGATGATGAATGAGGCCCAGTGAAATAAAGCCAGGAAAACATTTGGATCAACTGTTAAACTATATGTATATAAACATGAATAAAAAGTGCCGTTTGCATTTTTCTTGCTAAGTATGATGAAAATAAGTCAGCAGTGGAAATAGAAAACTACATTTTCATAAATATTGCACTTTCTTGTGTTGCTTAAACATTGAAGTGACTCCTCCTGTGAGATGCTGATAGCGGCAGTGACCCCAAGCCAACAAGAGTCCTGCTTATAAACTTTGTTTCACAGACTGTATGATGTGTTAAAGCAATGCAGTCATATAGTCTCAAATAGCTGTAATAGCATTCAGATTGCAATGTATTCTGCATGCATTAGAATGTATTTCACTCAGTCAGTATGAATTTAGTTGACTTTCAAACCAAAAGCAGCCCTGAATTAAAATATTAGAAATACAGATTACAAAGTAAAACACCGGGATTAGATTTCACATGTGATTGTGTGTATCTGATTTATATGAAATTGCATTACAGCAACAGTTGAATGATTTTCATCTGTTTTCTTAGACTCCCCTGCTCGGTGCCTCGGAGGCCCCCGCTCCATCAGCAGAGCGGTCTCATTCACATGAATGAGGGGGGCTGCTTTTTAACTAATGCTGCTGTCTGTCAGGACGTGGCTTTGGTTTGTTTGGGTCAAGCTCCAAATACTCTGGATCCAACCCTCCTCACAAAACAGCTTGTTTTTTTCAGAGCCTCTGTGCCTGTTCATTTCATATCTTTCAGTTTGTAACTCAAACTTTCTGCCATACATTTGTGGTAGGAAGTACCCACACTGACAGTATCATCAGGGGGTGAGCTCCTCCAGAACCACAGATGATAGTATACAACTGTTTTTACAGACTCTGGAGTGCCTTGCAAATTACCGACGACTATCTGCTGACTAGACGCTGCACTGGGGGCCTTCATATCTTACACCATACTGGTTGTGATCAGCAGACTGTATTCCCAAAAGCACAGCATGGCCAAAACTGAATAAATACAGTACAAGTGGAGCAGAAAAAAGATTTTTCTTATGTCACAGCAACTTTAATTTGAAGACAAATCTCCTTTATCAGACCGTTTCACTTCCAACACGACTGAAATAAACTCCGTCCAAACCGCAGCCATCTTTCAGACATGTAATATCCCCGTTGTATTTTTAGCTGTTATTTGCACACTGCCAACTCTCCACTTGACATTCACGATGGAGCCAGATGCGGCTGATAGATTTGTGATATCCGAACGCAGAACCCCGAGGATGTGGAGATGGATGGACGGAGGAAGGAGGTGAAGAGGGAACACAATGGGTCCGGGAGAGAAGGGAAGACGGAGGCTTTCTCAGGGGGGGAAACTAAAGGGGGATTTTTTTCTTCAGCCTCTCCGTCTCCCCATCCTCTCGTTCACATCTCACCCTCGCTCACTCTCTCTCTCTGTCCCTCCTCCTTCGTTCAGAATGTAGTTTTTCCTACCTCCAACTACAACACACACACACACACACACACACACACACGAACACACAGATGAGGTTTTGTCTGGAGGAGTCAGCAGTGTGAGTAAGAGCAACAGCTGCAGGGATTAGAGACAAGGGAGGGAAAAGGAAGAGGGAGTGTGTGTGTGTATCTGTGGGCGGGTGTGTAGGGGTTGGACGAGTTGAAGAGAGGTGCGTGTGTGTGAATTTATGTGTGTGGGGATACAGAAAGGCAGGTTGTGGGTGAGAAACATACGTGTCAAGTTGCACAAAGAGAAAGAACAAACCTGTGTTTCTTTTATGTTGTGTGGATTCAAACATGCAGTCGCACTGCAAACACCGAACACGCCACAGCTCTGCAGCAGGCGTCGATACGTTGGTTTGTCTCGGTGGTGGGCCCGTGGTTTTAAGGCAGCGGGTGGGAAGTGTGTGTGAGAGAGCATGCACTTTGTTGTTGGAAACACCTGTAATTTCAATAATGCCACAATCTATAGAGAGAGATGTAACCCGCTCTCGTCTGCAGCAGCAGCTCGCCTCTCTCCGAGGGAGTTTGTGTTTTCTTTAGTTTGTCAGCAGAGTGTCGGAAAAACTGTGGAGAGATTTGGACAAGGAAAAGTTGGGATTTCACCAAAAATCACTACAAAACATCTGGATGTGAGGAGTTTGGCCATTAGACAATTATCTGTTTTTAATCATAACTGTGGGACCAATGGAAATAATGGCTTGATTACAAGTGTGATACAGAAGAGGTTTGCATGCTTAATAAATGTGATGGTGAGAGCAATGATTTCTTATGCCCATTAAAAAGAGGTAATACAATCTTTGCTTTTTTTTTTTTAGCACTTTAACAACTTTTCCAACAGCTGAGCATCGTCAGTTGATGAAAAACATTGATATAATCACAACAGTTATGAGCTTGTGGTGAGACGAATTCATCAGAAAATATGTCTTTGATACCACTGCATAAACTTCATCTAGTTTGATCAATTAATTACTAAAAAAATAGTTTAATTTAACTCACAAATCTCTCCAAGATGCAGGTCGTTCTTTGAAAACAGACTCCTCCTTCCCGCTTTCTCTAGTGTACAAAGTAAATGACTCTATAACTGCCTGTCTCAAAAACAGCTTCCTTCATCCTTAAAATGTGCCTTAATTTCTCAATCTCCAGACCTGTGGTGGAGCTAAATATGAAACATCTGAAAAACATCACTTATCAATGTTTAACCATAACACTTTATTTATTACACGACATTATATCACCCAATATGAACAGATTTCAATGAAGCAGCATAAACGACAGCACTTCCACTGATGATATTCAGTTTATTCTCATAAAGGGCAAACAAAGGCACTGGTTGGATGCTTTAAATGCCACAAGCAAATCTGATGACTGAATGATGAATTGGCCAAAATTATAAATGGATCATCAAACTAGTTGGACATTAACTTTCTGTGATTAATCAACTGATTCGTGGAGCTCTGGATGAGACGTTTCCAAGGTCAACAATCAACATCATCATCATTTCTTCGGACTGTTTCCTTTTGGACGAGTCGATCATTTTCGTCTCCAGCACTGATCTCGACATTCATACACAACAACCGTCTGCTCAGCTGCACCGGGGGCAGGTGGAGCTTCAAGCATCAACTTGTTGCCAACCCAGGGCTACTTACAAATGGAGGACAAATTGAAGAATAAAACAGCACAAAGTGTCTTAATGAGGAGTTTTTCCACGGCCAGCCACCCAGCTCCAGATCTACTTTCACTATAAGCCTCATTTTTTCAACAAAGTGCCACTCACTCACTCACTCACTCACTCACTCACTCACTCACTCACTCACATGACTCATCGTGAGGAGCAGGATTCAAGCCTCTGAACCCAGTTTCCTTCTGCGCCTGTCTTTCCATAGTTTGAATGAAATAACTCTAATGGAGACATTATCTCAGCTGAGGCAATAAACCTTTCAACAGAAGGTGTGCAGGACAAAGTGGAGGCGTGGGGTGTGAAAGAAGCAGGTGTGCAGTAGGAAGTGAAACAACGCTTTCTAACTGCAGATAATTTAGGAGTCACTGAAAGGACACCTCAGCTTCTGCCTCTACTTTCTTTGATAGAAGTTTAGCACTAAGTTGTTGGATCGCTCAACAAAAGCAAACTAGATAAACACAGACAGCACTTTCTCTTTACACGCTACAACCGGGTTATTAATATGTTGACATGTTTTACGCACAGGATGACGACCTCCTGAGACCCACAACGTACTTTACTCTTCTTACTGGTGATCTGCTGGTCCGTCTGAAAAAAAATTAAAATAAATTATCATTAAATAGACATTAGACTCAACAAGAGAAATATTTAGGGGTGTGGTTAGTTTGATTGACATGTACTAGAGTCTCATACACAGTGGGCAGTGTTCTCGGTTTCACGAGTCAGACCCGCCTCCTCACTCCTCCCTTCATATCCAAATATGGTCACGTCTTAAGTAACTTTATCAACACCTTTCCTCCTCTGATCCCAGCTATAGGATTATCCTCTTGTGTATTAATGTGTTATAGAGGTCACATGTTGCCTGTGATGCTTTAAACTGAAATATTTTCACATTTTCCTGTGAAAAGAGTAATTTATCTTATCCCGTGCATGATACTTTTTTAAGCTTCTGCAGCAGTATATTTCTGTGTGATTGCTGCCTTTAGTGTTGTTTTATTGACTCAAGAAACACACTTTGGTGGCCAGCAGGAGTCTGACCTGTGGCCACAATTTGGATCCTGAGCTGTGGTTTAACAAAACATAATGTACTAAAAAAAAAAAAACCTTGAGGAACCGTTTTTATTTTAGGAGCATTTGCTGAACGTAAATGTCGTGTGTCAGTCGAGAGGTCCACTGCAAATGAAGCGCACTGCTTTCTTCCTCTTCTTGTGATAACACACGCCCGACCGAGCGCAGACTGACGAGCCACCGCACAACACAAACAACACCAGGACCTCCACCACCGTGCTCACCAGCACCGGTGGCCAAAATGTGCAACAACACACACAGGAATACGACAACCATGAGTGAATATCCACAGTTTATTTAGACACAAACACACAGCTCCCCGCTCCCCCGTGTGTCAGACTGTCATTACGTGGTGCTCTGGGACTGTTTAGCTCAGGAACAGCTCAGCGAGGGAGTCGTCAAAACAGGATGTGTTTTATGTAGCTGAAACATTCCATTTTTAACTCTCACACAGGCGAGCTAAAATAAATAACACACTCAGCAACAGACCTCGGAGGTGACAGGCCGGGGTGTGTGTGTATTTAAAGCAGCATGTGTGTATGGCTGCAGCGTATGTGCACGTGTGTGTTTGCTTGTGTTGTAACGCTTGCATTTGTGCATTTGTGTGTGAAGCCAGTTGTGCACATTCAGATATGGTTGCATGGGTTTGCAGGTGTGTGTGTGTGCACATACCAGCCGTCCCTCCAGGCACTGAAGAGGCCGTTGAGTCTTGTGAAGTCATTTCCTCTTTGATGGGAGACCTTGACTCTTTGACTGCACATACAGAATTACAGTCCCATAGACCAGGGTGCACTCTGGTGTCTCGGCAGCTTTAGGCCAATAGAGACCAAAGGAGCTCAAAATCAAGCCTGTGTCCATCCTGTGTTGTCACCTCTGAAGGGTTGGACACGATGCAGCTCATTAATAAAATGACTGTTAAACACTGTTTGTCTGGGAGTGTGTGACCTCACTTGATTGATATATTTTCTAAATCTGACAAGAGGCAAATTCAAATATATCACTGTCTAAAATAAAATTAAAATTCATCCAGAGCAACTAATGTGAAGGGATGCTCTAAAAAAACACAGTAATTATCTGTCAAGGTCAGAGGTCAGAGCAACAATAATCTTCTCTAGAATACTCTCCACTGTATAATGGACAAAGCTGACATGAAGTCACCTGTGGGTTGTGGACTGGGAAACCACAGCCTGAGTCGGACATCTGAACGTCGCCATGTTGGCGTTTTAGAGCCAGAAGTGACCATATTTGGATATAAAGGGAGGAGTGAGGACTCTTGGACCCGAGGACACTGTCCAATGCGTATGAGACTGGAGTTCATGAGCCTCCAAACCACCTGTAAATAAATCCTCCTCTGTTAGAAGTTTAATATAGTTCACGTTGAGATGATTTTTAGATGGACCACCAGATCACCTCATTGTAGAGACCCGGTGGCTGCATCCATTTCTATATACAGCATATGTTACTGTTTCTGTTCAGAGGAGTGAAAGTGAAGAAATTGAGTCAGGTTGAGTTCATGTGCATCATCAAAGATTTTGACTTAAAGCTCTGGGTTTACTAAAAGCATGAATGATGCCTCCCAGTAAGTCCTGACTGTGTGACTGTGAGTCAGCCTGACTAAAGCAGCAGAAAGGAATTTAGCTGTTTCATTTCTTCTTATTTTATTACTGGCTCCTTTTTCTTCTGCCACAGTTTAAAATGCCTTCACCAGCCCACTTCATGGTCTGTGTCTTGTGAGAATGAGTCAGTGAGATACAGTTCATCTGCTGACTACCTGGTTACTTTGCCATTAGGTCATCACTGTGTGTTTGATGTGATGTCTTTCCTCACGTATGGGTAAATATAAACTTTTCATTGCAATAATTAAAGTGTGGTCACATGAAGACTGATAGCACCCGTGTGTCTGACCATTTCAAATACTTAGTTAATATTGCACAAAGACTGGATAATAGGGGGAGACTGTCAACCTGGCTCTGACCCGAGGGGAAAAGAAATGACCAACAAGCACATCTAAAGCTCCTTAATTGACATGTTACATCTTGTTTGTTTCATCATTTACAGGGGGTCATGTGTCTGACTGTTTCTTGGCAGCAAACTGTGACTTCTTGGTTACTTGTCTGTTGGTTGCTGGGCAACCAAACAGTGACAGAGGACAATGTTTTTCTTTGTTAACCTTTGGAGAGTAAGCTGTTATCTCCTGTTTCCAGTCTTCATGCTAAAATAAGACAACTGCTGTTGTGTGTCAACTCCATGTCTTACAGAGTGGTATCATAAATCTCTTTATTGTAAAACTTCAAACAGTTACATAATGACCATGCGCTACGTTTCAGTCATACTTCATACATCTACTCAGTCTAAAAGTTAATTATTTTCATGGACTATGTATAGAATGGATGAAGAAATCATCCCTTGATTTGAGGACTCAAGTTTTGAAGCCAGGAGCAGCAATGTCGTCGTCGTCGTCGTCATCTCCCGCTTATCCGGAGGGTCCGGGTCGCGGGGGCAGCAGCCTCAGCAGAGATACCCAGACTGCCCTCTCCCCAGCCACTTCCACCAGCTCCTCTGAGGGGATCCCGAGGCGTTCCCAGGCCAGCCGAGAGATATAATCCCTCCAGCGTGTCCTGGGTCGGCCCCGAGGTCGCCTCCCGGTGGGACATGCCCGAAACACCTCCCAAGGGAGGCGTCCGGGGGGCATCCTTACCAGATGCCCAAACCACCTCAGCTGGCTCCTCTCGACATGGAGGAGCAGCGGCTCTACTCCGAGTCCCTCCCGGATTACTGAGCTCCTCACCCTATCTCTAAGGGAGAGCCCGACCACCCTGCGGAGGAAACTCATTTCGGCCGCTTGTATTCGCGATCTTGTTCTTTCGGTCATTACCCAAAGCTCATGACCATAGGTGAGGGTCGGAACGTAGATCGACCGGTAAATCGAGAGCTTCGCCTTCCGGCTCAGCTCCCTCTTCGCCACGACGGACCGGTTTAGCAACCGCATCACTGCAGATGCCGCCCCAATCCGCCTGTCGATCTCCCGCTCCATCCTACCCTCACTCGTGAACAAGA
>OOFC01030067.1:9317-21219 GCA_900323345.1 Pseudochromis fuscus | reverse complement strand
GTATCAGACTGTTTCTTTTTCGTGTTTACTGAATCAGGGAAAAGTTTCCCTCCACGTTTGTGATGCACTAACTACGTGATAAAAAGTTGCACTACCTGTTGTACCTTGCTGTTGGTAAAAGATAATACTACGTCACTGACGTTACCTCGGAGAAAAAAATAAAACAGCTGTTCATGTAGCTTTGAACTGTGACAAATGGAGTTGGAAATACATTGTTTTCAACGAAGGCGGCGCAAATACCAGTAAGAGCTACTGGTACGTACGGTACCGTATTGTGAATGTACTAGCTTGTTGTGGAGTGAACGGAGTTGTCAGAACGTTGGTTTGTTTTCTATGAATAAAGTTTGACTGACTGACTTATCTGACTGTTTTGTTGACATTCACTTTAGTGCAGCTTCATCTAGATGGATGATAACACAACCCCAGACACTACAGTAGTTTCTATTCTATGCACCTTATAATGTGGTGCAGCCTGTATATGAAAACAGGTTTAAAATAGGACATTCATTGAAGGTGCACCTTATAATCCGATGCACCTTATAGTGTGGAAAATACGGTAATTCAAACTTAGATGAATCTAAGATCAAGTCAATACTGCAGCAATCTGTGCAGTCATGTGATCACATGCTAATTTAAATGACAAGTGGTCAGATAATGACTGTCATGTTATCATAGACGTCTGTGGCCAATGTGTCTGAGCATCTGGAGACTCCAGTGGCCATTACAGGAACTGCAGTTTCTTGCACTTAACCATAACAATAATAATATGTCTTATTTATAAAGCACTTTTCATCACAGAATGATCTCAAAGTGCCACATGCAGTAAACACAAATAAAACCACAACAACGTCTCTTAAAGTGGGAGGATCTGAGACGCCTTTTAAAACGTCTCAGATCCTCAGCAGACCCTCAGGTTGTCGGGTTTCATAGTCTGTGGAGCAGCAGAGCAGACCCAGTCCCCCATGTGTGAGTGTTAGTCCCGGGGGTTGGTGGGTGCTGGAGGAGGAGGGACTGGTCAGAGGTGTGTGGGGTGAGGAGCATCACCATGGATACACTGGTAAGTGAGGAGACAGACCTTGTCCTCAGTCCTTGCTGAGACGGGGAGCTGGTGCAGTGAGTGGAGGATGGGGGTGATTTCCACACTCTCATCAGGATCCTCGCAGCATCATGTCAGCCCCGGAGGTTGTTGCCTGGTTTAACCACCATCCTTCCCTGATCATGAAGTTCCCTCCTGGCAGGGGGTGTAAATGGGTTTTTCTTTGATAATTGTTTGGATCCTCCCCATGTTTCTAATACGTGTTTCTGTGAGAGGCTTTACTGACTCTGCCCTGAGCACACAACATCTTCAGTGTTCACCACCTGCATCCAGAAGGCACATGTGTTTTTATTATCCTGCTAATGTGCAGCCTCACTTTGATCTGTGATAATATTCATATGATGTGGAGGTGGGAACAGCACCATGAGCTTTCTTAAGAAGGTTTATCCCCTTCTGAATGTATCTACTCTCTGGATTTTAATACTTTAGCCTCAGGTTGTTATGTTGTTGCCTTTTTGCTGCATGAATGAATTTTATTTTCTGGGAAGAAAACAACAACTTTAGTTTGTATAGACTGTGTATAGAAATGATGAAGCAATTAAGGCTCAAAAATGAAGCCAATGGGGGAAGTGCAAAAAGTGCAATACCACCACGAGCCACTAGAGGCTGGCTCCAAAAAGTTCCTGCTCCAATTGAATTCAATTCAAAAATGGTCATTTTCAATCCCGAAGTGTTCAGTCAATACAATTTTTCCTCAAGTTGTTGTGATGTCATCATCAACTCTTCTTCTCAGTGGTGGTTCATCTGAAAATCATTTATCATTCAGGAGATATTAGACTGAGAGAAGGGGAGAGGTTAGACACAGTGTTAGTTTGACTGACAGCTCTGGTCTCCAAAGAGAGCAGCGCTGACCTCGGGTTCAAGCAATTGACCCGCCTGCTCACTCCTTCCCTCGTATACAAATGTGGTCACTTCTGGCTCCAGAATGAGTCCACAAACCAGCAGGTGATGTCACACTTGTGGTACAGTCTGTGGTACAGTGTGCTGTGTGTGAATGAGAGAAGGAGGACATCACTGTGCGCAGTTGTATTTTGGTGTTGGGTGAAAGCCTGTTTGCCTGTGATCTGCAGGACTCAATGTTACAGGAGTGGCTGATCAGATATCTGTGGTTATAACCAGGTGAACAGGTGAACCACATGATGGACTGAGCGGTGAGTTCTGTGATTTCTGAAGAAATACATCTCGGGTGTGAAAATGTGTGATTTATCTTGTGAGTGAGTCATTTTCTGATGTTTTTGAACCTGTCCTCTGTTTCCTATAGAGCTGCTCATTGAGACCAGTGTGGTTCAGATGATGGAGACGTCTCTGGTGGATCTCACTGCAGAGATGAACCTTTGATGATGTGAAATATAAACCTTGTAAAGTGCTTTGAAGGCCTAAGCTAAGGTGAAAAAGAGCTATAGAGATGTCCATTTACCATACATATGGTTATTCCTGATGGAGATCACAACCCAGGCGGCTCATTATTTTAGAAAGAAAAATCCTCCCTGTTTGACCAGCAGCTCACCACCATCACCAGGATCTGAGTCAGCAGCCATCTGTGCTGCCATCAGACCACAGACCTGAGACAGAACTTTATGAAGGGACAGTATTGATCGGGTGCTTAATCCATCCGCTCTAATTGTACGAGTCCATCCTGGTTATTAAGGTCCTTCATTGCTATTGATCTCCCTGATCCTCGATGTGAGAGACAAAGAGGGGCCGTGATGTGGTATTTTTGTTCCTCTGATGCAGAGACTAGCCGGGAGCCTAATGTGAAGAGGCAGCGGGGAAAATAGAGTCAGCCCTCTGAGTGACACCTTCATGAAAAAGCATGACATCTCATGTGGACATGTTTCCGTGGCAGCAGAGCGACCGGCAGCGACACACACTCAGCACCAGCTCACACACTCACTCACTCTCTCAGGCTTTGGATCCGCACGGCGACGTGATGCGACACGGCGACTTCGGCTTTCTCCACCTTCCAGTCAGAAGCACGGCTCTCAGACCGTGTCATCACACATCTCCTCCTCACTGCCGCCACAAGTTAGGATGAGAGTTTCATAACAGTTTATCACCGGAAGGATCCTCAAGAGATCATGTTGTCACACAGCAAACGCTGGACAAAGGAGGTCTGAGGTCAGGCCGGTGGTGCTGAGAGGAAGCTGCAGCATCTTCTGTCTTTGTAGCTTCAATTCAGGGATTTGTCTTAATCTATTCAGTTAGTTTAAGTTGGATGATACTGGACAGACACATTAAATCCACTTTAAATGTTAAGGAACAAAAACTATAGACACATACCCACAGTAAAAATGAAAGAAACAAAAATATATTCAGCCACTGGTGCAAAAAGAAGTGTAATATAATAGAAAATAACCCTCTTGTAAAAATACATAATGTTACAATTATTACATAAGACACACAATAGTATTATACTTGAATTTAACCTGAATGTTTCATCCATCCATCATCTATTCAGACTTATTTGATTATTTGATTGGGTTGCAGGAGGCTGGAGCCTGTTCCAGCAGGTAATGGGTCCATCAACACACATACAGACAACCATCCACACTCACACCCACAGTTATTCATCTAACCAGCACGTCTTTGAACTGTGGGAGGAAACCCACCATGCACCACTCCACACAGAAAGATCTCAGCCCAGATTCAAACCCACAACCTTCTTACTGTGGGTTTGATGTTTCATATAAGACATGACAACAACAAATATTCACTTTTTTTCAAAAATGGGATTTTTTCAGAAAGATGCGTTAATTGGAATTTCCTCGGTATTTGAAAATAAGTTTTCAAAACTAAATGAAGATTACTGTTAGTTAGATGTTCCTGCATGTCACCATTATTTATTTATTTATTTATTACCTGTAGGGTTGTTCTGGTGTAAGAGTGCACTGCATTAAGGAGAGAGTGCCTTTAAACAGCCATCCACTGCAGTGACGTATGAAAGACTTACAACCAGGTGTAAACAGGGTCTTAGAGACCTGGTTTTTAATTGAATACCAGCCTTCATTTGAGAAAATATGATAATGCCCCTTCACAGAAAGGTAAACACCCTCTTACCATCAGAAAACCATCCTGTAAAACTTTGAATGAGTTCATGAAGTCACGATGATGAACTCTCCTCCTCAGGTTATCTGGTGTCGCCCTTGGGGTGAGGAGGAGTTCAGACGCCCGGAAAAACCTCAGAGCGGCACCTCAGCTCCTCTGTGCTGAAAGAGGCCACTTGAGGTGGTTCTGGATGCTGGGAGCTATTCTGGTCTGGTTCTGCTGGGAGGAGACCCGGGCTCCAACCCAGAGCCCACCAGAGGGGTGTTGGATCTGAGCGGGGGGCTCAGAGGACCTGCAGCTACACGTCATTGTTGGAGGGTAGTCTGACACATCCCACTGGCTCATCTGATCCAATGTAAAATATGCTTCACCTTGATGTCTGTAGGACCAGTGTAGGAAATGATTTCACATCCTGAGGTGAACACACACACTGCAGTAGAAAAATGTTGAGCTTTCACTGGAGCTTCGGCGTCATGAATAATGACTTTCATACAGTAAATAAGGGTTTATGCTCTGAGTTATGACACCGGTGAATATCTTTGTCACTTTTTATTAATTTGCAGCAGTAAACAGAGAAAACTAATCTGTGATTTAGAGGCCAAAACACATTCAGGTTTTAAATTCCTGCCTGTGAATCCAAACGTCTCCTCCCTCACCCTCTGATGAGAAATACCAAAGTTAATCACACAATCTGCCTCTCAAAAGAAAACCATGACTGGATGAGATGAACTGCAACATTTGATTCGTCTATTAACCACAGACACAGGAGAAATATTCAAAATGCTAAATTTACTGTTCAATGTGGAGTGGAGTGTGTGGTGCACAACACATGATGCCTCAAACTTCATTAGCTTGGATTTATTGTCCTGAGTTAACTGTAACACACAGAGGAATAAAACACACACTGTTACCCCTTGTACACTGAACTGGTTCCAGTGCCAGTTCCTGACTTAGCCCCAGTTTGTTGTGTTTCCACCGCCACGAGAACCGGCCCCAGCTGCTAAAACAGGAGCTAAGTCTGGCCTCACTTCCTTACTGGGTCAGAGCTCAGCACCGATTAAGTAGCGACTACACCAGGAGCTGGAGGAGCAACGGTGGAAACACAACTAATGATAGGAGAAGAGCAAAGTAATGAAAGTATGATTTTGTCTCTGGATCAGTGTAGACTGTAAAACCAGGAACATCACTTGTATGCACATGATAACTCCTCCATTTAAACATTATTACAGTGAGGGAGCTGCTCCGTCATATGTGACCAGCAAGGACATCGTGATTTCCCAAAACTGAATAAATACCACATGTATCAATGCAACACTGCTTTGTTAACTCAATCATGTTGTAACTAGAATATCTCCTGAAAAAAATAATGTTTTCATGGACTGATAGTAACAGGGTAACAGTAGTTTGTTAACAGCAGCTAGCTTGTTAGCGGCCGGTTGTTGTGAACCAGCTACATATGCAGTGATGTACTGACCTTTTATGGTGACGTGGCCCCAACTTGGCTCCTTGCAAGTGGAAAAACAAACTGGTTCATAGAAGAAACAGGATCTGAACCAACTAACCACCAGGACTAGAACCAGAACTGAACTAGCACCTGTTCTTGTTTGATGGAAAAGGGGAAGTGAGGTCCAGTGGTCAGAGACTAGACTGGAAATCTGTCAAATAATCCAAAATAAAAAAAAAACTTGGTCAAGAGACAAACTGATGGTGATTAATTTCATTTTCCACTCACCAAGAACTTAGCACAACTCAACAAATTAAGACATGATTTCCTAAACACTTTGAAGTTTATAAATTCAAATATTTGGATTATATGCTACATTGAGCTTTTGATTAAGATTAACTTTAAAACAACTCAAATTGTTTAAGTTATTGTGACTGGAAAGTTTTCATTCAACATTCAACTCTTTAAAACAACTCTACAAAAAAACATAAATGACAGAAAGTGGAAAGGCAGTGTGTACATAAGTATCCATATTATCCTCCAATATTACAGCTGATTTTCTGGGCAACATGGTGACTCACGGTGCTGAAGACAAGTAACAAGCACCTCACTAATGGTCCATACTACAATCTACAAATAATCACCAAAATATAATGTTACATGTTACATGCATCATGATCACATCCTGCTCCTCCTGCACAATGCATGATGGGAGATACAGGTCGAACACACAAAGGAATACAGTAAACTTCAAACTGATCAAAATGTAAAGTTCAAATAACTCAAAAAGGAAGAAAAAGTGGAAAAAAAAGTCTAAATATTTAAGTTAGTTGAAGATTGTATTAAAGATTACGTTTCTGGGACTTCATCTATTTCATTGTTAACATTTGGGTTTACAGTCCATGGTTCAGAGATGTGAGTGTGCCTCCAGAGCTCTGCTGACTAACTGTGACACAACATGACATGAAGTGGAGGTGACAGATTGTTTTTCTGAGCAAAGAGCAGCTTTCTACATCAAATCCTAGAGAGGCTGAAGGTTTGAAGGTGGTGCATGAAATCTGAACCTGTGAAAACTGGATCCAAATCACCCAAGTGAAGACACTGCAGCAGAAAGACAGAATAACTTCTCCACCAGGAAGCAGAGGTATGTAACCAGATCACACCTGAGAGCTAAAAACAAGTCAGATAAAGACAACATGGAGGACAGGCAGCGAACATGGAAACTAAACAGACGTGTGTGAAGGAAAATGATCTGAATAAGGAAGGATTACTGGAGGATCTCACACCAAGACCTGTGCTGGTGAAGAGGAGGGTGCTGTTATCTGGGGTAGTGAGGTCATCCTCCACCCTCTCTGGACCAGCTCCCAGCAGCTGCCTTGGACTGAAGTCCTCAAAGGTGATGTCTGTGGTCCCTGACCTGGACTTGAGTACAACCCACAAACTCCACACACACTCGCTCACACCTGATCACTCATTTTGATTATTTAATGAACATTTCATTGTGTCGTTGGTGCATCAGAACTTAGGTTGAACTGGTTGGTTTTCTGTGAGTGGGATCCTTCATTTGAACATTAACTTTGTTTCCTCTGAAACACTTTCACAGCAGGTCCTGCAGGCAGCTGTGGTACAACAGGTCATCCATGAATCACAAGGTTGGTGGTTCAAACCCTGCCTCCAGTTGTCCACATGTCCTGGAGCAAGACACTGAACCTGATGTTAGCTAGCACCGTGCGTGGTAGCTCTGTTTCCATTGGTGTGTGTGTGTGTGAATGGGAAAGTGCTTTGTAGACCTACGCTAAGATAAAAAGGTGTTTTATAAGTCCAGTCCATCTACCACTCAGTACCTGTCTGTAACCCAGTGTTCATTCAGTTAGATCTCTTGGAAAACCTCAGCTACACCATTACAACATCTACACATCCATCTTTGTTCCCTGAATCCAACAGTGACCTCAGGGGACGACTAATGTCTCCAAACCAGCTCCAGAGACAAACAGTGGAGGAGGAGACAGACACAGCAGTCAGCATTTTACAGTGGATGGTGGAAAAATAGTGGAGGTGTTTTAATGTCCTGCAGTGGGACAGCTGCACTGAATGGACCCCACCCGGACCGAGGAGAAGCAGAGACAGGCTCCACCCTCTGGTTTGTGTCTCTGTGGAGAAGGTTTCATACTGTGACTGGAGAATAATCCAAACACACCTCAGAGAGTTGATCTGAAGACCAAAGATCAAGGAGGACCTCAGTGAACATTTAATAAAAAGAATCACAACAAGGTCTTTGGACCATCGTCACATCGCAGTGGCTCAATGGTAGAGCGGCCGTCTGTCAACCGAAGGGTTGGTGGTTTGATTCCCACTCCTCCCAGTCATTGTTGGCGTGTCCTTGGGCAAGACACATCACTCACTTTGTCCTGTATGAATGTTGAATGAATGGTTTGGTGGTGGTGATGGAGCCACGTCATCAGGGCAGCTGTAGCTAACTTAGCTTAGCACCACCAGTATGACTGGGTGTGAATGAATAATGGTCTCTGTGAGCACTTTTATTATCGTACTGGGAGAAGATCAGGTCTGAACAAGCCTGTGGAGTCAAGTGCTGCTGTCAAGAAAGAAAAAGGTTGAATTTTGGGGAATGATTCAACTTGT
Source organism: Pseudochromis fuscus (assembly GCA_900323345.1). Classification (NCBI taxonomy): domain Eukaryota; kingdom Metazoa; phylum Chordata; class Actinopteri; family Pseudochromidae; genus Pseudochromis; species Pseudochromis fuscus. The sequence continues at coordinate 12,994 of OOFC01030067.1, read as the reverse complement.
GGACTTCACAGTTTAACAGTAATTAACATTTCAAATTGGGAGTTTTAATCCTACTGTATAATCTTTATCAATATGTTTATAAATGTTCTTGAAGCCCCTTCTAGTTCAATATCAAGCAGGAAACCAACAGAGAGACTGGTACTGTGCCTGTGTCTGGATCTGTGCTGAGGATCAATGTGTTGCATGTGTCTGGTGCAGGCAGCGTGAGGCAGGACTGTGGACACTAGTGAAGGTGCAGGAGTCACTGACCTGATGATTTGCTCTTTACATGCTGAGATTTTAACATATTTGAGGGGAACTGTAACTGACACAATTTCCTCTTGGGGATCAATAAAGTATTTTTCATTGTTGACGCTGTAACGAAGTTTTGGATCAGTCATCATGTCATGGGATAATGTGATAATGTGATATATTTTTTCAAAAATATCTGCATTTGTGTGTTTGTGTGTTTGCATAGTCAAATGAAGAACTACGACATGTTTGGAAAACACGCATGATGAAGATCCACACAGAGGAATCTGACAGGAAAACCATCTGAAGACTCTCAGATAAATGAATCAATGCAGCACTTTTGTCTAGTTACAGGAGCCCATCAACATGTCTGTCCTTACATGGAGCTCTGCTGTTATTTTTCCACTAACTACATTTTCATTAACCTGTCTGGTCATTACTGTAGAGTGGGTGGCAGTGGTGTGACTCAAGATATTTTTGATATACTTCTACTTGCTGCCAATGAAAGAAAATAAACAAAGTAAACCTTTTTCTGATCCATGAATTCATCATGAATTGCTTTGCTAGTAAGAAATGAATGTTACAAAAAGCAGATATTTTGTATAAATCCTTTTCCAGTACAGTATTACAATATGCTCCATGTAACAGTCTTTGTTCACAGGGCAGAGACGTGCTGGATCAGAGATGTGATGCAGCATCAAAAACAGGTTGTTGATGGAGGTTCAACAAACTCAGCTGAGATGGAAACTTTGAGTTATCGAATCACTTCTCTGAGTTCAGGCCCCGTCCACACGGAGACGGAGATTCAGCAGCCGAAACCGATACTTTTTGAAACCGGGTCCCTGAGTGGGAAAGTGTGAAGACGCCACCCGCTGCGTCTCCGTGGAGACGGCGAATCTGCATTCTCCTGAAACGCTGCCGCCATAGTCCCGCCTCTGACCCTTAACTCGCCTGCGCAACCCCGACAACAACAGTAAAAATGGCGGGACACAGCGTCGCGTTAGTGCTGCAGCAGCTTCTGGACTTGTTTTGACTTTTACAATATTTGACTTGTACTTTTGGTGTGTTTCTGTGGCAGCGTTACAGCGCCACATACAGGCCTGGCATATTGACTACAACATTTTCGTGTGGACGCAGATATAAATATCTGTTTTTGGGGAGATGTATTCGTTTCGTCTCCGTGTGGACAGGGCCTCAGTCACATCTGAGTTCATTCACCTCGAGTCCATGTGTGAAAACCATCACCAGTGGAACTGACTCGAGGATTCACCATGGCAACCAAGGGAAACAATGTAAGTTAGCAGTGTTGCCCACTTGGCGAATTTCTTGCTAAATCTGGTGACTTTCCAGTCCTCTTGGCGACTTTTTTTGTCAAACGCGACAAATCTACCGACTTTTTCTGGTGTTACAGGTGACTTTTCTAGTGTTTGGCAACTCTGACATGAAAGCACATATCGTTCTGCAGTCATTAAACAGACAGCACACATACATCTCGCTGTCGTCTGCATTCTACGCCTAAATGTGTCTGAGAAGCATCGGCCCACAGCTGGACACGGCTTCCCAGAGGGCGGGGCTATGTGCTCTGTTTCAGAGTCGGAGATCATCCAATTGGTGCCAACGGAACAAAATGTTTAAATATGAAAATATATTTTTGTCACCAACCTCTTCTGGTATCAGTCATGAATGGCACACAGGCTGAACATGTCCTTATCGGCAAATACCACATTTTACCAATGGTCCCTAAACGCCTCACATAACCGTAATTATGTCACCGTTTGTGCTATGGGAAAAATCCAACGATTTCTGAAAGCGGAGGTGTAGCCAGAGACTACAGTATGTGGGTGTAGTGCTGTACAGCCATTATGCAGAGAACTGCCCTATGTGATTTTAAAAAAAAAAAAAAACTCTAAAAAAATTAATAATCAATTTCATAGTTTTTTCTCCACTAAATTCCGTTTTTGTGTTTTTCTTCATTTTAAGCCATCATTACTCTCTGTTAACAGGCAGTAAATTGTAAATAACTGCCAGATATTTAAAGTTTCCTCTGAAAAAAACGGGCACAAGCATCACAGGACATTTTCTGACCCTTTTGTGGACAAAATACGAAAAAAAAAAGACGACATGACCGTGGAAATACACATTCCCTAGAGTTTGACATGTACTCTAGACAAAGCAATAGTCTTGAAGTTATTTTGAGAAGTGATGGCCTATTTCAATGTCCAAATAAAAAAAGAAAACAAGAACCAACAGAAGAAAGCTCATTTGCAGTTTTAAACATATTTAGGACGTTTTTTTTTACTCACTTTTTTTCTCTTCCTCTCTCCTGCAGCGATCCTTACAAATTTCATGCCAATGCCCAATCATGTAAATTAGGTGATGACATCATTTAGCGACTTCTAGTGACTATTAGAACCGCCAATAGCTACTTTCCTTACTAAGGAGTTGGCAACACTGTAATTTACAGGTGTTAGTACTTTATGATCAGTAGGAGACATTTTACAGAACAAAGAAACAGCTGCAGCAGAGACTCAGTGTCCTTATCAATGCCAACATTTGAACACAGGTCATTTAACTTAATGTCACAGGTGCAGTGGGCGAGTACTGTGCAATGAAATGGTTTCCAGTTATTTGCAGTCCCATGGGAACAAAGCATAATTCAAGCAGCTGAAAGTCAATTATAAAATTCTAGTTCAAGTAAATAAGGCAAATATTTTCGTTTTATTTCTTGACGTATGTTATCAAAGGAAACTTCTGTGGGTGAAAAAACAAAAAAGTAACACAGAGGATTTGCTTTGAGTTGACAGATCATCCACAGTGTGTAACAGGAGCAGGGTTGGTTTGTAGACCTAAGGTAAACAGAGCACTGTATAAATGTATTAATGTATTTACGAGACTATTGGGCTGAAGGTAAGAATCTGTATTTCCTGAAATACACCCAGAATCTTAGAGTTTTCAGATCACAGGTTTCCTAAAGGCTCTGTGATAGACTGGTGATGTGTCCAGGGTGGACCCACTGTAACCCACTGTCAGCTGGGATACACCCCCCACCAACCCAACTGGATAAAGTGAGCATAGAAGATGAATGGGTGGATGTATCCTCCATCCATCCATCAATCCATCCATCTTCTACCACTTATCCGAGGTCAGGTCTCGGGGGCAGCAGCCTAAGCAGGAAGTCCAGACTTCCCTCTCTCCGGCCACTTCATCCAGCTCTTCCCGGGGGATCCAGAGGCGTTCCCAGGCCAGCCGTGAGTCATAGTCTCTCCAGCGTGTCCTGGGTCTTCCCCGGGGTCTCCTACCGGTGGGACATGTCCTGAACACCTCACCCCGGAGGCGTCCAGGAGGCATCCTAATTAGATGCCCAAGCCACCTCATCTGGCTTTTCTCAACGAGGAGGAGCAGCGACTCTACTCCGAGCTCCTCACTGATGACTGAGCTTCTCACCC
>OOFC01030064.1:0-11900 GCA_900323345.1 Pseudochromis fuscus | reverse complement strand
CCAGGGTGTGGCCATGTTCAAATACCAAACTCCTGACTTCAAATGAAACAGAATGACATGAAGTACAGAGTGTGTACAGGGTGTGAAGTATGGACGCCCATAGGAGAGGAAGGGTAAACAGCACCTCTTTGATCAGCAGGGTACCTGAAATACACAAATGCAATGTGACTAAAAACTTTGATACCTGCTGAGTACATAGAACAAATCTGATTAAAATATCTTATCGATTGCCTTTGTAATATATTATTTTAAATTGTAAAAGGACTTTACAGACAGCCTGTGTATCTATACTGTACTGCATGTAGAGGAAAGACAAAAACTTTTTCTGCACATACACAGTAGTGAAGTAAAAACCCAGTGGAGTTCGTTTTAGTTATTGTCATAATAAAAGATAAACAGACAGAAGTTGGCATTTTTTGAAGTCCTATTCTGAGATGAATTACCAAATTTGATTTCAATTCATGAAATGCTTCATGCAATTGGCACAACACTTAAATCCAAACTAATACATCACTTGAGAGATGTACATACAGGTGTATTGATGTTGAAAAGACAATGCAGAGTTACTCCCTCGTTCTACAGACTCACCTGTTTTGACAGTGAGAGTCATAAGAAGGACAAAAATAAACCAGGGGAAGGTTTGATGTTGTTGAAAAAACAGCCTTTTCTTATGTTAAACATCCCTGCAGTTTTACAGTGATGTTTATTTACATGTACACATATTTACATTTTTATTTTTATTCTCATTGGATGGAGATGAGGAAATGACACATTCTGGTGATGTAAGAGATCTGATGTATGTCTGCACAGCATCCAGGATGCTGAAGACGACTGTATGGCCTAATATAGCTGACCTGTAAACAATACTATCAGTATATATATATTTACACATATATGTACTTTTGTATTTTCTGTCTCCTGCCTGGTTTTGTTCTGTTGTATGGATAATCTACTACCATCTACTTCCACTGGAAAATGAATTAATTGTTGGCACAGCTGCAAAACTCTCTGTGATAAGTTGACCTCAAGCTGCATATATTATTATTAGGGCCAAAACTGTAACATCAGCAAACACATTCCCTTAACCCCTTGTAATACTTCAAATTCAATATCAACCCTACAGCGTTACTGGAGGATAGTTCAGTTTTTTTACTTTGTAGCTTCTGTATTAGGTTGTTATTATGTTGAAAACCAAGGTCAGTGCAGTTTTCATATATGGTCACCTGCCAGTCTAGGGTTAAAAAAAAGAGGAAAAAATACAGATAATAAAATATACATATAAATATGTGGTTATATTGCATCATGGAAAGGGGGACGGAGGCCATTTTTGTAGTCCACTGAAAGGGTTAAAGGACAAGTCTAGTATTTTATTTTCCTTTTAGATTTTAATTTCCATTATGAACTTCAGAACTATTTTCAAAACATCTGAAGTTGAGTTTTTTCATTAGTTTGTAACCTGGTGAACATCATGTATTTTATTAGTCAACATAAACTACAGTGTATGTCACAGGCTTCTCAGGCTTAGCTACACAGATGATACTTGCCAGCAGGAGCAATCACTGTTGGATTTGCTATTTTTATGACATTTGTTGACAATTAAAAAAAAAGTGGAATATCACCTTCTCCTCTATTTTGACTGCGTTGGTGCCTGGTTGTGTTTCTCTGTAGCAAACATTCAGATAATTCATCATCAAGAAGCAGAACCCTGCTCTTTTAACTGCTGTGCTCTGACTCTGCCTGCCTCTCTGACATGACTTATTCATGAGGTGTGAGTAATACACAGATTGCACACTGTATGACTTGGCAGACGAGGAGTTTGGAGCTGGGGGCAGGTAGTGGGCCAGTAATAGCTGTTTTGCTGCAGTGTAATCTCTGTAATGTGCACACACAGGGTTTCCCCCATGGAGATGTGTTGTGCACTGCAGAGGTGTGTAGACATGCAGAGAGGTGGGTCTTCAACAACTGGTAAAAGACTATTGTAAAGCACTTTGCATGATGGCTGGCAGAAAGTGCTTCTCCCATCTCCTTCTGTCTTGGTCCCGTTGGACTCTCCTGTCTCTTTAGTCCTTTTTCCACATAAATAAAGGACAAAAAGCTCCCACTCTCCCTCCTCTCTCCACCTCTGCTCCCAGCTCACCTGCCCATAAACAAACACACATATTCACCCAGAAACACTGCTGCATGGTGTAGTGTAGGATAGCACGGGGAGGACAAAACATTATGCAGGCTACAGTGCACAGGGAAAGTAAGTAGTCATTTATTATTAGTTTCCAGAAAAGGCCTAGAAATATTCAAATATATATACAGCATATATACAGCAGAGACTTCCACCTTTCCTGTTCAAACAGACCTATCACGTCAGAGCTTTAAGTTAAATCTTACAACTTGTTTTTGTGGAATAGTTAAATGTCTTTTTTCAAAGTTTAGCTTTAACCGTCACCAAGGTATAATCCAGCCCTCTTGTGGTGCAAACAAGTTAATGTCAATATATATTCACTCAATATAACAGATAGGAGTTGTTCTGGATTTCTTTTTTTTTTTTTTTTTTACTGGATCCCAGCCTTTGATCTTGCTCAAAAAGCTAATAATTTGTATCTTTCCAGAAAATTCATTGAGATGTTAGCACTTTTTCCATAATGTTGCTAATGAACAAACCAACCAACTAGCACCGGTGAAAACAAAAAGAAAACTGAGCATTCAAGACAGGAATATTATGTTTATATTTTTCTGTTTTTATCCTAATTACCAATGAATTCATCACTTCAAGGAGATATATTATACTGGTTTTCGGGGCAGTTTAAATAAGTCTCATACGCCTCTAGAACATGTCTGTGAAGTTAGGCAGTTATTAGGCTGTTATTAGGTGCCTGTCACTTTAAGACGCTCCCCTCCGTTGCTCTGCATGACGTAATGGCGCTGTCGCTGTAACCAGGAAACAATGGCAACGCGAGTAAACGAAAATGAGACAAATTCACTCCGCTGTGAGGCTGACAGCCTGTGTAACGAAATGTGTGGGTTTTTACAACCTAAAACCGAGTTTTGGCTGCACTCATGTGGCGGCTGCACTGCTCTTGTAACAGAGAAATCCAAGAAGGCGGATCCTACGCTTCTGACGCTGTGGGAGACCACGTGGGATACTCTGCAGGGATTGGATAATGCAGCGTCTGTCGTCTGCTCAACTGTCTACGTCACAAATAATCAGAATATAGAACGGCTCGTTTTACTACAGGTATTTCTCTTCAAGCAGCTCACAACAATGAGATGGTTTTAAAATCTCACAGTCAGTGGACTTGGAGGTAAGCCACATACCAAACAATACATATAAAAAACTTTCAAAAGTGGATTTTCCATAATATGGAAGCATTGCATTTTATTTGTTTGTTTTTTCAATTAAACAAATACTACTTAAACTTAGAAGTTGGAAATGTAGGTGAAGCTGGAAAGCACTGAGAGAGCATCAGCCTCATCAGATATTATCATCCTGTGTGTGAGTGTAGATCTTCAATATGAGTTGTGGAAAAGTTATTAATTTTACCTGAAGAGCTGGCACATTTCTTCTTTTCCTCCTTCATCTTCCTCTACAGTTTGCATGCAGCAGTGGTGTTTTGTAGCCCTCTGCTGGTCCTCTTTGTTAAAATATTACCCATCGTAACAGCTGGAAAATGTTGGGGGGAGGGTTTTTTCATTATTAAAGGATCTCATCCTGGCCGAAATGTAATTATGTGCTCCTTGGGTAACACCCTATCTCAAGAAAAAAAAATCCTTGAGATCCCTTCATAGTGTTTTTGTTATGTTACGATAAACAAGCCAACCAGCGCAGGCCAAAACATAACCTCCATGGCAGAGGTAATAAAGGAAAGAAAAACAAAAAGGTGTGTGATTAATGTTTCTGAACAAAAGGGCTTAGCATCATATCAGGAAAGAAGCTGTGGGCCAAAACCAAACTCTCCAAGCAAACTTCTCCATCCCCTGCTCACCTCTCTCCTCCATCTCCTTTCATTTATCAGCTTCCTCCCACCCTCTCCTGAACGCCTCCTTTTTCGTCTCCCTCTCGGTGCTTTTCCTTCCCCTGCTGAGACTCCAACAGCTCCCTGAATGCACCACTGGCTCTGCTGCTTCCTTTTGCTCTTTTCTTTCTCAGACTCCCGTTGCTGCACATTTTTCACCGTTAGCTTTTCCATCTGAACTTTTACAGTCCGCGGCCCGTCTCATTCGCCTTCATTTGCAAACAACCCGCAAACCTCTCAGGGTCATTTTCATATGGAAGCCTTTCATTGTGCTCACAAAGCCTATTTATCATGTCCTCCTCTGTTGGGATACTTGTATAGACCGGGTGCACACGCCGAGCTTGAAGCATTATTGTTTTTATTACAGCTGTTTGTCATCATTTGAGCAAGTTATCAATGGAAAGACTGATGATGTATGTTCAAGGGTTGTAAAGGAGGAACAACAACAAAGGCATTTTCCTAAGCTAAAACTTTCAGATGTTCTCAGAAACCCTAATTTCTTTGTATATATATTTAAAATAATCTCTATTATGTGATACAACAAGCTTAATTACATCCAAATTAGACATCCAGTAGAGATACCTCACACTCTGAACCTTTTCGAGAGCCGTGCTGGCCGGATCGTATTCAGACAAAATCAATAATGAGAAGATAGTGTCTGCAAATCGATAGAAGCTGCTGAATCATTAGCTGTCCGAGGTGAGGTGAAATCCCTCTCTTCCACTCTACTACTTCCACAGATGTCACACTGACGGCATTAGTCTGAATCACAGATTTAAGGGTCTCAGTGCAGCTGCAGAGGAATTGTAATTTTAGGTTTTGGACATGGGCCTGGATTTAGAGCCACATCAGACTTTAATGCACGGTAGCTGGAAATAGCCCAGCCTCACAATTTGATAAATCCAAGGCTTTTTTTATCCACTTGAAGGGAGAGGCACAACACTGACATATTGGTATAGTGGGAGTTTTAGCATATATTCAAACATACACATCAAAACATGTTGGGAAAGATCTGTATTATCACCATATATTCAATGCAGTGTAGTGGTTGTCATGTTGCCTTGCTTGCTAAAGGGCCCTGCTTCAAAACTATTGTTATACTTTGTAACATAATCTGGAGCAATTTGGGATTAACAAAGTTTATCTTATCTTCACATTAATATTATCCAATTAATGTCTTATTTCCATGCTTATTACTTGCTGCCTAGTATACCCAACCCTTCAATGACTGGTGCCATTGCAACAAGATGATCGGTGTTATTGGTGGTTTTAATGTTGTGGCTGATCCTTGTACCCCAACTTGCAATGAAAATAATTACCGTATTTTCCGCACTATAAGGTACACCTAAAAGTGTGCCACCTAAAAGTGCGCTCCATCTAGTGGATGGATAACACAACCCCAGCCACTACAGTAGTTTCTATTCTATGCGCTTTATAATGCGGTGCGGCCTATATATGAAAACAGTTATAAAAAAGGCCATTCATTGAAGGTGCACCTTATAATCCGACAATCCGATACCTGATATGTACAAAACCTAAAACCCTGAATGTGTTATAAGCACAGATTGTTTGTGGAATCTGTTTAAAATATGAGTTTGGAAATATTGTAACTCGTAGTGACCTGATGTCTGGACAGGCATTTAAAGCCATAACATTTACGCAACATAAACCTAATGGACAGATCAAGATTATCCAAAATGAATCACTAATTGGTTTAAAGATGCAAACACACTGATCCATGTGCTTGTGGATCATTATAAATGTAATATGAATCAGACCATGACCTGATTTTAAAGCTAGTATTCAATATCCTGAAGCATAGAAAGTTTCTTGCGGTGATACAGGCCTCGAATCGTCCCATCTTTAAAAGGTAGTTTACGCATCGTATCCCAGCTGTTGTATCTAGATACATAGCGGATTGTCTTTTTGGGAGAGATGTACACCCCGAGGAGAAATCTGTGGTATTACTCACACATACATAAACGGCGGTTAGTACTTAGGCTAGTTACTTCCAAGCAGTCAGTCCACCCACCTCTTCTGGTCCAACTTCCTGGTTTTGACAGAATATCCAGATTTCTACCTTTCTTCTTACTGCTGAAGAAAAGAAGCTGCCTGCTGCTTCTGAAAACTATCATGATGAAAGTGAGAGTGAACCACAAGTGTAAAGTTGTGGGCTGAGAGTTTAGTTGAGAGGAAGTGCAGACTCAGGTAGTCCTAACAATCCATCTTGATCCAGTCCTTTATACCAGCTGATAGAAGTAACACAATTGTATTGTTTGCCAACCGAGAGAATAACACTTTTACAGTTATATAAGTTTCAGTGCAAACAAACTTTAAGAAATCTAACCTTTCATATGAGAACTCATGGCTGCATAGCACTTGAGCATAGGTGTCAGTTTTTTTGATGCACACTGAGGGTGATATATCAGAGGGATTGCTACGACTGTGCCTGTTTCAAGAATTGGGTTTTTGAAGATTTTTTTTTTTTTCCCGTCTCCCAGGTCTTTCAGTCCCAGCCTCAGCAGGAAGCCTCTCATGCATTTCAGTTGACAGATTAGAGATCAGTACAGACCAGTGAGCGTCTCCAACTCCTGCTGCGAAGCCAGAGTTAGCACTGACCGCCTGTTAGCTTCCAGTTCACACTGAATAACCCACATCGAGAGGATAACGGGAGTCTTCCTGTGTGTGGAAGTTTGTTTAATGAAAGGTAGAGAGGAGACACAAAGCACCGGGAGTGGGAGTGTGGTGCGTGGGTGGTGTTAAGTTGGTAGGAGATTTTTGGCTTTAAACCTCGTTAGGGACGTCTTCAAAGATGAAAGCTGTGTTTTTTGTGGAATATGTCGCAGAGTAAACCAGATCCACCAGTTGTTCAATAATGTATTGTGTTTTTGTGTTGAGCGCTCTAGTCCTGTGTTCATGGCGTACGCTGCAGAACAGAGAGAAGACACGAACATGGGCGTGTATGTTGCACGCTTCATTACGAGTACTGTACAGAATAATCATGGGGTTTTAGACCACATTTTGTACTTGTATTATATTTTTACTGTACATAGCAAAGCACACACAGGATCGGGATCATTTATGGCAGTGACCGGTCAGTGGGGCAGTTGTTACCGGGCCGCACAGAAAGAATGAATACAAATATAACTTCAGTTGTATTGGTTATTAGAGTCTGAAAGACATTTTATTTTGAAAGGAACGACAGGATTCTCTTCAACTTAACTTTTGCCTGTGCCTCTTGACATGTCAATACGTTTGTCTCGGTCATGTGATAAAACGTATCACCTATCAAGTATAACGTCAGATACGTTATACCAAAACATACACCCACAAATGAGCAAAAATGAATAAAATGCAAACGTCTTTGGAGAGCTTCTTTGCAAAGGGTAAGAGGACAACTTTTTTTGGCGGTCGTGTTATATTATTTTCGCTGTATTTATCTGCCACACCTTGAAGGCCAGTCCGTGAAAATAATGCCTACATTAAACCGGTCTGTGGTGCAAAGAAGGTTGGGGACCACTAATTTATGGTATTTATTGAAGATTTTATTAACATGACTGGCAAAAGGGGCTGTAAAAACATTTGCCAGTAGGGTCCTATAAAAGGCATCTTTGTGGTTGGCTGGTAAACAGGGGAACACTCCTCCAACAGATACCTCATTGATTGATTGATTGATTGACTGATTGACTGATTAGAAGAAGAAGCTTTATTGTTTTTGTACAAAAATACAATGGCAGCATCTCTTGTAGCAGCTACAATGTCACAAAATGAAAGGTCATATAAAATAAATGTTAGAATAAAGTTAAATGTTTCATGTAAATAGTCTGCATTAAATTGTTACATAATTGTGTATAAAGTGTTTTATTGCTTGGTGAATTATAAATCACCATCTATTTGCTTTACCACCATGTACACCTTCCTCTCTTGTCTCTGGCTGATAATGTCATTGACCACAAGCTGTAAGGAGATGGTACCACCTCTGCACCCACCTTTTCTTTTACACAATTCCCTCCAATTTCCAATACTTCCTCTTTTTTTTTTATTCACCTGCTCTTCACCAAATCCATCCCTCCTTCTTCTTTCTCCATCTTTTTAACCCTCCTCCTTCGTCCATTGTTTTTCAACCCCCTCCTGTCTCCACTCATCCTCTGGGCCTCCTCCTCCTCCTCCTCCTCCCAACATGCTGGCCAGGTGCAGTGTAGCGTTCGCTGATGGGAGGCCTCTTAATGGACGGCATGTGTCTGTCGGTGGACCTCTGTGCCTCTCCGTCCTTCTGCTCTAAATCCTCCGTCCGTAAAACACAAAACTGCTCTTTTAGACAACACGGCTTTAACAGCATCCAGGGACACGGGTGGACCTCCGGAGAAGGAGGAGACAGAGGGACAGACACAGAAAGACAGACACACACTGTGACCTTTGGCAGAGCTCTGTGGCTGTTACTCCTCCTGTGGATGTTCACCGTGTAAAAAGAGGCATGAAATGTAACAAATCTTGACTAATTTAAGAAGTGTGATGAAAGGAGGAGTAAACGACTGACAGCGACAGTGCTGTGTTTATAAGTGGCGCTGGTTTGTGTTAAGTCTCTTTGATTGATTTACAGCATTAAGCAGGAAGAGGGCAGTGTGCGCCCAGCAAAAAGTAATTGTGGTGGTGGCTGATGCAAAAATCCCTCTCTCTCCTAAACAACATCATTCACTGATTGGAGGAGTTTGCACAAAGGAAAGAGGAGAGAATTGTAGTTTTTACACATTTTCATCAACACCAGTCAAACTTGTCTCAACATCTTATTTGTAAAGACGGGAATCTGGTTAGATGTAAGGATTGTAGAGGACTTTGTTTTCCTGTCTCTGTACAGTCACATGTCATCTTAAAAAATCCTTCATGGTCTGGGTCAGTCCATGGTTTGTTGTTGGTGAATTACTGATGTTCTGTTGTGTCTAACAAAGGGACAGTGTGTCCCAGGACAACTCAAACAACCTCCAATTCATAGAGGAGTAGGTCCTCAGGACATCCAGACAGAATAGTAACCCTCCAATGTGAGATACCGCTCAGAAGAGGAGTACAGTAGGAATACAACTTGTATTGTCAATCTTTCCTCCTCTCAAACGAGTTTTAATAAATGGAGGAGGACTTCTTGTAACAACAGCATTTCCATCCCCTGCAATCTGGGGGTGTCTAAGATGTGCGCGCTGAGGATTTTAGACCCAAAAGCAGGACTCTGAGGCGGACTCACAGTACAATAGTTGTGTTGTGGTGACTGTATAGTGGGTGGATGTCCGTGGGCACAGAGCAGGTGATCGACGCAGAGGTTTCCAAATGGAGAAGTGGCAGGAAAAGGACAGGACAGGACGAGGCTGAAACTTACTAGTACCTCCTCGCTTTGCCTTGGATCAGCCCGCCTCGGTTGCATTTGCATTGCCGAGGATAGTCCCTCCCTCCTTCGTGACGTCATCCTCTGTACAACACAGGTGTGGAAAGAAGCAATGGAGGAACAACTGCTGTTTTTGACTCTCGGTCTATGGCTGTTTTTCACGGCAAGAAGACAGATGCCATTTCTTTTCTTGTTTGAAACACATCTGCACGGTTTGCCAACGATTTAAAAATGGAGTGTTTGCAGGGACACATTACGTGCCACGCAGTGATGACACAATGATGCAGTGACGACACAAAGACGCAGTGACGATTCTGACCAATAAGATTTTAGCACCTGCTCCAACCTGACCGTGTACTTCTTTTTGGAACCGCAGGAGAGGAGGTACGAAAAGTTGTACTAGGTACCAAGTTCCAGGTACTTTTTTGCCAGTGGAAACAAAACCACGCGAGGCGAGGCGGGGCGATGCGGTACCTGTGTAAATGCGCCAGAGTGCAAGTGATCAGAGACTCAGCAAAAGTAAGAGTCTGTACCACTGAACCATCTGGTGAAAGCTGGAGAGCAGGGCCAGGTATTAGCATTGCAGTGTGATGGATTGGTGGTGATGATTCAGTCAGATTCAGCAGGTGAAGGAACATCACACCCAGACACGTCCACCAAGACAGCAGAAAACACACAGACATAGAAAAAATCCATAACCAAGGACCACTACAGGGTCCGGTTTCAAAGGGGGTGCGACAAACACTGGGGTTACTTTATGAGAAGTGTACGATCAAATTTAGTTTACTGTTGACCTGTCGTGTGTGTCTCTCACAATCAGAGTCACCACCAGAACTGAACAGAGACCTGATTGGATGTTGATAGCGTTCACTTCTCTTCAGTTCTACCGTACTTCAGTATCATTACTAACAACAGCATAGACACTAATATCCAGTAGCTGTAGGTACCCACAATGACTGCAGTGATTTTGCTGCAGTCGTCACACTTCTTTGTATTCTGATTTTATGCATGCTGGAGGCTTTTCTGTAAAAGTAATACACTGCCTCACTGCCACACACACCTCAAAATGCATAATCTGAATTTGAGCCATTCAGCCCCATAAAAGTTGGACTGGAGGAGCTTTAGCAGTAAATAGATTTAGGTCTGAGAGCCACCAGGGAGTCAGTTGACACAGCCAACGGGGATCTTTAAAGTCCACCTGAAGTGAAGCATTTCTTTTTAATACTTTAAAAAATAATGTTGTGTAGCGATGGTGTTTGGCTGTGTTTCAGTGATCCAATCAAATACATATCCTGTGTTTGCCAGAAATCTGTATGAAGTCAGAATCTCAAAATGCAGTTTTAAAATGTCGATCTTCTGTCTCCCTCTTCTGGTAGTGAGAGGAAATACACAAACAGTGTCGCAACAGTCGCTCCTCTCTTCTTGCAAACCAGGTATTCTTTGTTAATGTAAAATACTTTGCTACCAGTGCACCAGACACCAGATTTCAAACTTCTGTTCACTGTGAACCACAGAGAGATTTACCTGCAGCTGATAAGCTTAGTCAGCACTGTGTGGACTTTATTTATATCTGAAGGTACTGCACTGTAGATTTACCTGGACTGACCAGAAAAGGACCGAAAGCCTGAAAAAGTAAACACGGCTTCATCTTGGAAGACATTATTTCCTTTTCTTTATGGAGCCTAGATCCTTGTGTCTGATCAAAACAGATCTTCTAGTAAAGATGGGGATACTCTATTCAAGGTGTAACTACAGTATGAATATGTGTAGTATTAGTCGTATATTGATAGAGTGTATTCACATAAGTAATTTTACCTTTGGGGAGGTTACACTTTGTTTCTTTCTGTTCGCAACATCAAGGGAAAACTTTTCTTTATCTTTCAGAGGTAGGGTAAGACCCAAGGAAGGAGTGATTACATTTTGTCCAAGAAGAGGATCTTGTCCTAAAAAAAATCCAGAAATCCCGATCTCTAACAGTGCGATCAGACTGGACGCAGCCCAAATTTCTCTCACAACGTGATAGAAATAGACTCAAAATTTGTGTTGTCGTGAGTTCACGTTTAATTTTAGTGACAAATTTGTATCATGAGGTATCGCAGAAACCAATCAGCACTGTAATTCCCAGACGTCACCAAACCGAAATGAAGGACAAGTTTATCATTGCCGCCTGTATCCATCCAGACCTTTATGATACAACTTCCTGTAGCAGGATAAAACCAAGAGACAGTGGACTTTTTGCCAGGACTTCCACAACAGGTACACGGTTGCAATATACTGTAGAAGTACTCTGATTGGCTTTATTAAATTCTTTGTTCAGACATAGAATAAAAATGGCGGTTTTTTACCTTGCTCGACAGTTTTGGTGAACCACTGTCACCTTCCTCAGAAGCGTCTGACAGCTTGTGACGTGTCAGCCGGCAGATGTTGACAGCCAGCATGCGCGGCATGCCCAGAGGGGCTCCCAGACCGGCGGGGGCCAACCACGCCCACTCCGTAACGGCATGTCGTGGAGAGCCCAACGG